>CM076578.1:590092987-590250606 GCA_034641835.2 Pinus albicaulis | reverse complement strand
ATTTACAGGGTAAGTTCCGTAGATCAAGAACCAAAAGTCATCACTCACAAACACATTGGGTAAATTTGAAAGCTAGAGCCACAACTCAATAGATGTAATGTGAGAAATTTCTATGAATATAATTTTATTTTGTGTGTTTAAGTGCTTTTTCCTCCTTTGTCTTTCCATCAATGAAGACGTGGGAAATAGAAGCAGGTGAGCTTAATAAAAACCCATCTTGGCTTTGAACATCCATTATTCTATCCCACTCCACCATATCTTGTATGCCCTCCAAATATGACAACAATGTTCCATCATGAATTTCATCCTTTCAGAAACTACAAATCCTATTGAACATCTTTTAAATTTTGCAACAAGTAATGCGATATAATTCGGTCATTTCATTAACAAGACATTACTTTGAATTTGAACATGAATTGCAGGAATGAACTATTGCTTTGTTAGTCTCTCCTACCATTTTTTCTAGAGTAGAGTTATGTAAGGTAGATTGTAGATAAGTCGAAGTTCAACACATTAAGCTTCACTTAATAAGGAAAGGAAGATGATCTCAAAGTATGTTACCAATTTTTTTTTTCAGAGGAAAAGAACTACTCGTGTATATAATATACCAGTGCAATAGACATATAAGTTGAAATATTCCATATAAAAAACAACATAAACTACATACATGCAGGGATATACCTAGAAAAATCAAGGGATCCCATCCCATATACAAAAAGAACTAAATTTTTTTAGAAAATCATATGTGTGTCCCGATAACTAAGCTCCATAGACATAGTGAAAAAACAAAAGATAACTATACCATCCAAAAATTACAGGAAAAACAAAAATCTGTGCCAACATGCAACAAAAATACACATTTATGGCTCAATAACAGAGACATGGAGTAGAAATTAAGCCAAATCCCTATTCAGTGAAGAAGTATAGATCCTGCGCCTATGCATTACCACCCTTGAACAACTAGTATTACATGAAGCCAAATTCTTTTTCAAGTCCCATCTTTGATAGTTGATCATCCACTACATTCTTCTCCCTGTAAACATGAAAAAATTCAATCTGGCTTAAAGAGTCACGTAAACCTCTGATCCTGTTTAGGCAATGTATCATTTGTGGAGTAGATAATGTATTTGTTTTTTTCATGTAGTTAATTATTGTAGGTTTTAACCCTGAACAGAAATTATCTACACACAAATCTTGTAACAGAAAATAAACAATAGTGAGAGCATAAAACATAAAACAGATAAACACAGAGATTTTCCCCTGGATCCCAATTCAGTATGACCAGCTTGATTTTCATTATATTCCTTTTAGTGTTAACAACACATATATATACATTCCGAAGAATACATAAACCCTAATCCATTAACCCTAGATTAGATCATAACCGTAGTTCCCTTGATCGGATCTACAAAATACCAAGGGCCAAAAACCATCATACCCAAAAACCATGTGCAAAACCATGCACAAAACCATGGGAACAGACCGCCCACTGGAAATTAAGGACCAAAAATTTTCGCCAGGGCACTGCTGTGGACCCCGACAGGGGGGGCTACCACCCCCCCTGTGACCCCCTCATTGCACCCAGCGCAAAGTGGGGGCTATCACCCCCCCATTTTAACCCCCCCCCCCGCGCGCGTGATTAGTCATGGAAAGAATATAACACATACCCAACATTCTCCCACTTGTTGTTTTCTTTCCACAGGGGGCCACAGGAGAGCTTAGTCATTGGCCCAATTATTCAACACCCATTGTTTCTCTACACCAAGAGAACTTCTGAGTGCTCACAGACTTCGTCAATGCATATGCAACATTCTTCAAAGTGTCCACCTTTACCAGCAACACCCTTTTAGCCTCAACCATATCTCTAACAAAGTGATATTGAACATCAATGTGCTTTGTCTTCGAATGATAAGCAGGGTTCTTAGCCAAGAAAATTGCACTTTGGCTATCACAGTCTATCCTTATAGCTTGCTGTACCAACCCCATACTTGAACACAATCTCCGCAACCAAACTGCTTCCTTGCTTGCATGAGTGGCTGCTATGTATTCTGCCTCTGTAGTTGAAAGAGCCACTACAGACTGTCTTTTACTCATCCAACTGACTGCGCCTCCAAATAGGCTAAACACATACCCACTTGTAGATCTTCTTTGGTCCAGATCTCCAGCCCAGTCCGCATCAACAAAACCATGAATGTCCAACATTCTTTCCAATCCTGGTCTTCCCTGGTAGCACAAGCCATAATCACTAGTGCCACGTAAATATCTGAAAACCCGCTTCACTGCTGTCCAATGCTCCTTCCCTGGGTTTGACATAAACCTGCTCAATACTCCCACTGCATGTGCAATGTCTAATCTAGTACAGACCATTGCATACATCAGGCTACCCACTGCACTTGCATATGGAACACGGGACATATCCTCCTCTTCTTCTTGTGTCTTGGGACACTGTTCAGCAGACAAATTTGCACCTACAGGAATAGGAACACTCACTGGTTTACTATCATGCATATTGAACCTCTGCAATATAGTCTCGACATACTTCCTCTGGTTTAACCAGAGCTTCCTCTTTGCCCGATCTCTCTTAATTTCCATGCCCAAAATATAGTTTGCAGCACCAAGATCCTTCATGTCAAATTTGGAGAACAGTTGGGTCTTCAAATCTTGAATAATTTCTTTGTCATTTCCAATCAACAACATATCATCCACATACAAGACCAAATAAATAACATGGTCACCAATTAATTTAAAATAAACATAGTGATCCTCCTTGCTTCTGGTGAAGCCAAGTCCCCATATATAGGTATCAAATTTCTGATACCACATTCTTGGTGACTATTTTAACCCATACAGAGACTTCTTCAACTTGCATACCAGTTATTTGATACCCTTCACCATAAATCCTTTGGTTTCTTTGTGTAGATCTCCTCTTCTAGATCCCCGTGAAGAAATGTTGTCTTCACATCCATTTGTTCTATCTCAAAATCAAATGCAGCAGCAACAGATAAAATTAATCTAATAGAAGTAACTTTGGCGACAGGAGAAAAAATATCACCAAAATCAATTCCCGACACCTGGGAATAACCTTTTGCTACCAACCGAGCTTTGTATTTCTCCACCTTGCCTTCTACATTCATCTTCTTCTTAAACACCCATTTTCTCCCAATGGGCTTCCTTCCAGCCGGCAACTCCACCAGATTCCATGCCTCATTTTTGTGCAAGGATGCCATTTCATCAACCATGGCCTCCTTCCAGAGTTTTCCATCCTCTGAATCTACTGCCTCCCTGACAGTTCTGGGTTCATCATCAGTTATAGTTAAGGCAAAACCTGAACAGAAAGCAGATGGACTATACCTTTCCGGTTGCCTTCTTTCCCGAACTGATCTTCTCAAAGCTGGAGTTTGTGGCTCTTCCTCTTCTGAGTCTTCTTCTGTTGTAGAGTCTGATTCATCCTCCTTTAGCTCAAACTCTATCTTCTCAAGTTCCTTTGGTATGACTTCATGTTTAACAACATATTTCACCTCTCTAAACACCACATCTCGGTTGTACACAACCTTCCTTGTTTCTGGGTTCCAAAGCTTGTAACCCTTTAAACCATCCTTATACCCAATAAAGATGCACCTTTCAGATTTATTATCCAACTTGGTCCTTTTCTCCTTTGGAACATGTGCATATGCATCACATCCAAATACCCTTAGATGTGAAAGAGAAGGTTTCTTACCAGTCCATACCTCATGTGGGGTCTTATCCTCCAACACTGATGAAGGTGATCTGTTAACCAGATAGCATGCAGTCTCCACTACCTCTGCCCAGAATTCTTGTCCTAAACCGGTACCACTGAGCATGCTTCTTGCCTTTTCCATCAGTGTTCTGTTCATTCTTTCTACAACTCCATTTTGCTGAGGTGTGTATGGAGTAGTCTTCTGCCATGCTATACCACACTTCTTACAGAAATCTTCAAATTCCTTCTTGTAGAACTCCCCACCATTATCTATCCTCAGCACCTTTATCTTCTTCTCTATCTGGTTTTCCACTTGAGCCTTAAATTCTTTAAATATGTCAAAAGCTTTAGATTTCTTCCTCAAGAATTATATCCATGTATTCCTTGAGAATTCATCTATGAATGAAACATAGTACACAGACTTTCCTAGTGATGGAATTGACACAGGTCCAAACACATCACTGTGCACAAGTTCTAATATCTTGTTTGCCCTCTTAGCACCAGAAGGAAAAATCACCCTCTTCTGCTTCCCATATACACAATTTTCACAGAAATCGAAATCCAAAGAGCAATTAGACATACATTCTACCATACAATTTATATGTAGTATCCAAAGGCCCTTCTCTCCAATATGTCCAAGCCTTTGATTCCATAGCATGGTCTTTCCTCCAGAGACAGCTAGGCTTTCCGCTCCACTTTCAAGAACCACAGAACTGTTACACCCATCAATAATAGTGATACCTTGTAGCTTGTACAGAGTTCCCGTCCAAACTCCCTGCATTAATACCAGTGCTCCCCGAACCATCTTGCAGGCATCTTTCTAGAACACTGTTTTTACACCTGCATCATCCATCTTGCTTACAAAAATAAGATTTCTAGCTAATGTAGGAATATGCGGAACACCAGGAAGTGTTCTAATCCTTCCACCTTGTAGCTTCAGCTTCACCTTTCCACGTCTGATGATTCTAGCCTTCCTATCATCCCCTAGGAAGACATCACCGCCATCATATTTCTCATATTCGCAGAACCACTCCCGATGGGGAGTGAAGTGAAAGGATGCACCCGAGTCAATCAACCATGACTCATGATCTACATGTGTATTTGAAGAAGAGGCCAAATACACATCCCCACTTTCATTTGAGGTGGTTTTTGCCTCTGTAGAAGGAGCATCATCAGATCCTTTTCCTTTCTCAGGAGCTTTAGATATGCACTCCCTTTTGTAGTGCCCTTCCTTTCTGCATTTCTAGCATACCTTTACAAACTTTCCAGGAGATTTAGATCTCCCTCTAGATTTAGATCTCCCACTCGAAAACTTATTCTTGTTTATGTTTTGGGACCTTCCTCATACAGATAAGGCATCTCCATTCCGGCCCTCCATATTTCTCTGTCTCATTTCCTCCGACAGCAAGGTTGAGACAATGTCATCAAAATTCGAGGTAGTTGTATTGCTACCTATTGCAATAACCAGACTGTCCCATGAATCTGGTAGAAAACAAAACAAACTGATGCACTTATATTCATTTGAGATTTTAATATCAACAGATGAAAACTAACTTACCACAGTATTGAAGGTGTTCAGATGCTCTTTCACCAAGTCTCCATCCTTCATCCTCAGGTTATATAGATTTTTCCGCAGGAGCTATTTATTCACCAGAGACTTAGATTGGTACAAAGTCCCATATTTTTCCCACAAATTCTTCGTCGTAGCTTCCCCAGATACATTCAACAATACTGAATCTGAGACACACAACCGTATTTTTCTCTTAGCCTTCTGATCCAGTTTCTTCCAGTCTTCATCTGACATTGCCGTTGGTTTAGTACTTGTATCTACCGCGATACACTAATCTTTATCCACCAGCAGATCCTCCATCTTGAGCTTCCACAACTCAAAACTTTGACCTTTAAATTTCTTGATCTCTATCTTTCCGCTGCTCTCCATCTTCCTTCACTGCAAGAATCAATTCTACAGATCTCTCACTGAACAGGGTCTACCTCAGGCCCGAGAAAAAAACCCTCAACAGCAAAGGCATCCCCTTGAAGCTGAAACAATTTGATACCAAATGTAGGTTTTAACCCTGAACATAAATTATCTACACATGAATCTTGTAATAGAAAATAAACAATAGCGAGAGCATAAAACATAAAACAGATAAACACAGAGATTTTCCCTTGGATCCCAATTCGGGATGGCCAGCTTGATTTTCATTATATTCTTTTTAGTGTTACAACACATATATATACATGCCGAAGCATACATAAACCATAATCCATTAACCCTTGATTAAATCATAACCGTAGTTCCCTTGGTTGGATCTACAAAATACCAGGGGCCGAAAACCATCATACCCCAAAACCATGTGCAAAACCATGCACAAAACCATGGGCGTGTGATTAGTCGTGGAAAGAATATAACACATACCCAACAATTACCACCTCTGAGTCTCCAAATACAGTCAACCTATCAACACAAAGTTTTCGCATGAACCACAATAAACCCCACAATGTTGATACCTTAGTCCATGTATTAGTATCATGTCCACCATTCCAACAAATTTTATAGTGGCAACTTGTGTCCAGTTTAAGCCAAGCCCCACAGCCACAATGCGAATTATGTGCTGCTATGTCAAAATAACTACCAGGGTATGTCATCTGGTGTGGTCTCAGCCGAATAGAGAGATCCTGCGAACGTGGTGTCATGGGCCTGACACCCCTCCAACATGTGATAATATTCTGTGCCGCCAAAGCAGGATGGATGGGTAGATCCTAGAAAATCATATGATTCCTAGTGTTTCAAATCAACTAGTGAAAATATAGTGGTATAGAACCCAACTGAGTCCCGGTGGCCATCCACCATCCCACACAATCTATAGCATCCAAAAACTGTCAAAACATTAATTTCAAGTGATGAAAAACATTTTCCCATACCAGTATTGACACAATACACTTATAAAACATGTGTACATTGTTCTCCCCCTCCATACCACATAAAATGCACCAACCCAGTCCTGAGAAACCCCTCTTGCACAAATTTTCTGATGTAAGATTCTTATTTCGCCACACTAATCAACTAAAATGTATAATCTTCATTGGGATATTAATCTTCCAAATCTTCTTAAAACATCTTTGTTGCATCCAGCCCCGAGTGTAAGTGTATACAAATCTATATGTTTCATGAGTCAAGGCACAGTCGTGCACAACACTGCCACCCCAATTTAGATGATCCCCCCGTGCAGAGCATTGAATACCCGTGCATTGAAACTTAGATATATATTTACACCATTCAATGGATAAGACACCATTCAGTCTCGCTCCCTGCACCCCCTCCAAATTGGTGTGGTATCCAACCATTGCTTTATGATCTGGAAGAATAAAAATATCCCCGAGCATGTAACACTTGTACTAGCTCCCTACTCATTGGATGAACCCCCTCAGTCCCCTATATGTTATCAATTCCAATGATGATACTAGCACCTCCCCTAAGGGCCTAGCATAAACACTGCCAGAAGAGTGGTCAGATCTTCCTAAAGCTATAGCAAATACGTGTCTCATTGCCGCTCCCTAGTGTGCCCTCCGGAACCACTGTTCGACAATTTTCCCTGTTAGATACTTATGCAGGTTGATCTCCCTCCAGCATCCCTGCACCTTGAGGCCCCTCCATAGTGATTTCAGCAAAATTTCCTTCCCAAATAGCTCAATATCAAGTAGACCACAACCACCCTGTGCTTTAGCAATAATAAAATTGTCCAAACATGTAAAATGATACTTTTCATGCACTGCCCGATCATCCCAGATAAAATAGACAATGATGGCATGTATTTTTTTAATGATAGCCACTGGTATGATGTACAAGTGCACCCAAAAAACTGCCAAATTTTTCAAAACTGACTGTGTGAGTAACCGACCCCCAAGTGAAAGCCATCTTAACGTCCACTTCTCCAACTTCCTCCAGTACTTTTAGATGAACCAATACCAATTAATCATGACATATGTGCATGGTTTTAGGTGAACCCAAGGTATGTGAAACCTTCCAGCAGTGGCCCATGTCCATAATGAAATGCCTCACATACATGTTTGGTAATCCCAGGATCACCCATCGAGTGTAGTACTTGTGATTTATCCCCATTAACCACCATCCCCATGGCTGCCCAAAACGATCTAAGATGTATCGTAGATACATCCACTAGGAAAATATTAGTAAACCAAAAATCAATATGTCATCAACAAAAAAATTATGAGAAGTGACACGGTCCCGAGTAATTTGGATGCCCTTAAAATGACCTTCCGTAATAGCACCATGAATTTTAAGACTGAGACTGTTCATAACCGAGATAAATAAAATCAGGGACAAAGCACAACCTTGCCTGAGGCCTCTACTAGCTAAGAAAAACTAGAAGGGTTTCCCATTGATGAGGATGAAAAAATGTGCGTTGGATATACATCCCATGATCCACTTAATGGACGAAATAGATAGGCCAATTTTCATAAGTACCATTCTCAAAAAATCCTATTTGATGTAATCATACGCCTTCCAGAGTACAATTTTCACAACCAAGGCCTCGATATGCTTCGACTCAATGGAATGTATGATTTCCTGAGTAGTAGCAACATCATCATGAATAAGCCTATTGTGTAGGAAGCCATACTATTCCCAACATATGTGTCTAGATAAAACCCCTTTTATTCGCTCAACAATAGTCTTAGACTCTAATTTTGTACATGATGTTACACAATGAGATGAAGCAAAAATATTGAAAATTATGAAATTAATGATCACTCTTCAGGATTAGGGCGATGAATGTAGTATTAATTGCACCATGAACATGCCCTTAACGTAGTGACTCCCCAACCATATCAACAATATCCTGTAACATCACCTCAGAGAAAAGAGAAAAAAGTTCCACTGTCCATCCATCTGGACCACGATTCTTGTCCCAGGAAAAGGAGCACAGTAACTTCGTAACTTCATCCCTAGTAATTGGTCAACACATATGTGCATTTGCAGCCTCATCAAACATCTGTGGATGATCATTAGTTCCCTAGATTTGGTTAGCCACAAACTGGCCCTGGCGTTGGAAGAATAGCTCCTCAAAATAACATACCGCCTCTCCCTGTATATCAGCAGTGGTCACAAGACTCTATCCAGGTTGGTTTGATATCTCCCAAATGGTGTTTTCCTTCATGCACATATTAGTGTAGTTATGAAATTACTTATTGTTTTTATCACCCGCCTTGAGCCAAGTGGCCTAACTCTTCAACTGCCAAGTATGTTCATGGATTAAAAAATCTGCCTTTTCTGAGCCTCTAGCTCCTTCAATCTATCCCATCATGTAGTCGATATGTGCCCGACATCCAAATCCCCAAATATGGATATAGACTCCACAATGTTCTGGTTTAGTTCAGCCAACAGGTGTTTCTTCTTATCTCTTTCCCACAACCTTGCCTGAGATTTAATATCTGAAGAGTGGATACCATATGTACCATGGGAGATATATGAGGATCACGACGATGTTGCGTCCAAATACATGACACCATAGTAACAAAATATGCATCCTCCAACCAAGTTATATTGAACTTAAAAGATATCCCAAATAGTTTCTATTCAAAATTCCACTCTAGAATAATTGGTCTGTGATCAGAGATCAAAAGGTCCACCACCCTCGACTTGACTGTACCCATAAATTCCAATAAATCCTCCTGTACTGGAAACAATTCAACCACTTCGCTATATATTCCACTCCCTTTCTGCCATTATACCACGTGGAACATATATTTTGTTGTCATATATCCTTAAGTTGACGTGCAAAGAATATTTCAGTAATGAAGTCCACTGTAGGGTCATGTCTACATTTCATACCCCAACCCTCCTGCTAAGTGAGAGTACAATTTAAATCACTAATGACAATAAGGAGACCAACTTTGAGAATATCTGAATCCACCACCCTCTGCCAAAAATTCCTATGATTATTATATGGAGCATAGGTGTTAACAACATGTATCGGAGACTTTGACCTGTGACAAAACCCAACAAGAAAATTCCAGCAAAAAATTTCTATGCCGAGAAACTTGCAGCACCCGGATCGCACATCACCGCCATACCCCTGGATAAGCCCACAACATCCACTGTGACCAAGTGCCATTCTGGGATCATAGCATGAAAGAAAGAATAAGTACGGGCAGCAAAGGACACGATTTCTTGTACTAATACCAAAACAAACAAGAATCATGCAAAAAATTCTTAAGAGACACCCAACCCTTTAATGTTCAAAGAAATGCACTTCATCATTTAATAACCTTCCCAAGTGAAAATTCTGTAAGAACCCATTGATAGACTAAGGTGATGGGAACATCAAAAAAATTCCCAGACTCGAGACCTGGAGCCGACCCAATATTCGGGATATCAACAATTTTTTTCTTACTTCGAGCACCCTTCCGACGCATAGTAATGTTTAAGTACGAGGGGCTTCCACAGTGCATTATATTAGATATCATTTTTGAGATTCAAATGTGTTAAGCAAGTCATTCATCTATGACCATTTCCATGAGAGATAGTCTTAACTGACTAATTTCTCATGATTTTGAATAGTTGACTTAACACTCATTGCATCAGTTGATGCTCACAGGGGTGAAGAAGTAGGATTGAAACTAGTGAAATGAATCACATAGTGCTAATCACAAACATAGACATATAAAAGTGTTTGAAATTCAATTACAAACATGTTTAAAATAATAAATAAAAAATTTCTAAAAAAAATAATATCTATATTATAATTATAATTAAATATCATTTATAATATAATTGAAACGTGTATATTTATTTTTACACCAAAGGTGTTCCTATGATTAGTTTGGTTGGAAAAATTTGACCAATAAGATCTGTGTATTTTCGTCCTCCTCCCTCCAAATAAAAATTCACACGTGGAACTTAAAACCTCATGGAATTATCTAGGAAGTGTGTTTTCGTTTAAGCTTTTCTAAATCTCATCCTAAATGAAAAGAGAAAGAAAGATTCTATTCTCAAAATTTTGAGATATTTTTATTTTTCATTGATTTTTATATTAATTTATCATAAAATTAAAATTTATTGGGTTTTGAAAAATAAATTTATAAAAATATTAGAATAATAATTTATATTTAAATGTTTTAAAATCAATTTATAATAAAAAAATTAATATTTATTATACAAAATTTTAATATATATTAATAGTATATAAGTATTTTTGACACTTGGCACAACACATGGAATTCACTAAGAAACCATTTAAAGTTTTCTAAATCTCATCCTAAATGAAAAATGAAAAAGAAAGATTCTAATCTCTAAATCTTGAAATATTTTGATTTTTCATTGGTTTCTAAGTTAATTTATTATAAAATTAAGTTTTCTTGGTTTAAAAAAAATAAATCTATAAAAATATTAGAATAATAAATTATTTATTTTTATATTTTAATATTTTAAAGTCAATTTATAATAAAAAATATTATATATTTATTATACAAAATTTTAATATATATTACTAAAATATTTAGTAACAGTGAAAACTGCCAAGAACTGTGAAAGGCGTGATGGAGCTTCAACTAGAAAGCCACAAAGATGTGATGGAGCTTAGCTAGGAAGTGTGTTTCCTTTAAAGTTTTCTAAATCCCATCCTAAATGAAAAAAGGAAAGATTCTAATCCCAAAATTTTGAGATATTTTGAGTTTTTATTGGGTTTTAGATTAATTTAAGGTAAAATTAAGTTTTATTGGGTTTTGAAAAATAAATTTATAAAAATATTAGAATAATAATTTATATTTTTTATATTTAAATGTTTTAAAATCAATTTATAATAAAAAAAATTAATATTTATTATCCAAAATTTTAATATATATTATCAATATATAAGTATTTTTGACACATGGCATCAACATGGAATGGAATTCACTGGGAAGTCATTTAAAGTTTTGTAAATCCCATCGTAAATGAAAAAAGAAAGATTTTAATCTCTAAATCTTGAGATATTTTGATTTTTCATTGGTTTTTAAGCTAATTTATTATAAAATTAAGTTTTATTGGGCTTTACAAATTAAATCTATAAAAAGTTTAGAATAATAATTAATTTATTTTTATATTTTAAAGTGAATTTATAGTAAAATTTATAATATTTATTATACAAAATTTAATATATATTATAATATATAAGTATTTATTATTATTTTATTATAATTATACAATATTACGAAATCGTAAAAAAGAGAATTAGAAGGATTTAGCAACAGTGAAGAACTACACAAAGATGCGATGGAGATTCAACTAGAACGATGCAAAGATATGATGGAGTTTCAGCTAGAGTGTAAGGAAATATTTAATTCTTGTAGATTAATCATGAAGTAATGTCACTTCTATGTTGTCTTTTTTTAATCAATCTGATGGATTGAATATGCCTATAATCTATCAAACCTTTGGCCAAAATCAATGTCATTGGTGTTTTTTACCCAAAATGGTAAATTATGGAGACTTGGATGGTGATTTGAAGCATTCAAGGATTGATAGTGTTATTCACAATCCCAAGCCCGAGATCACAGATGGTTTGTTTGGGATTTCACAGGCACAACTTAGAAATTGGTTGGTGAATTCAATATCGTCTACTTTAGAACATAGATCCTATTCCAAATTTTTTTATGTAATTGCAGTCACCAGATGTGCTACCCATTTCACTTAAATTTTTTTTTCTTCTAAAAAGACTTTTTATTTTTATTTTTTGGTAGTTTAGACTAATCCTAATCTTTCCATTTTTTCTCCTCCTATTCCCCCATGGGTTTCAAACCCGTGACCTTGCAGACGAAGTGCCTTAACATTGCACCCCATCACCGACTGCTCTACACCACGTGGGCCTAAAAGGACTTTTATATTATCATGGTTCCCATATTTACAAAATTTAGAACCTAGAAGTTCAAAACTAGCATAGAAATGAACTTAACGAGAAAATGATTAACGAAATTAGATTATTTTCCTCGAAGAGTGTTTCTCTTTCCACCTCTGGAAGAGCGTCACTCTACTCCAGTTCCACCTCCTATGTTGTTATTCTCGTTCTCTTGCTTTGACACTGGACTGTACCGAAGGAACTGACAATGGTGTCTTTCTGAATACTGAAAATGCCTTCTTGAATCTTAATAACAACCTAATTCTGCTCATCAATAGTTAAAATCTAACAGGTGGAGTCCTCTTGAGATATTTTAAAATAAATGTTTAATTTTCTTGATTAATTATATTTTTTTTAGTTAAACATAATTTTAATTTTAAAATAAATTTATTTTTATTAATATAAATATTAAATTTTTATTTATTTTGGAATAAAGTAACAATGCCCTGATTTATGAGAAACAACATGGAGCGAGACTGCGATATGGTTTATGAATTAGGGCTCTCTAGTATTACATTAGTTGCCTCATACAACCTCTCGAATACTTGGAGGGGCTACCTTGGTCTGGCAACCACCAGCCCTGATCGAATGCAACACTTGGAAGGAGGTCTCACGTGAGGGTGGGTCAGTTTTTGGTGCTCAGGAAGCCTAGGACTTGCATCCAGGGACTCCCACCACTTTTCAACTGTCGACTCCCAAGGGGTTAATTACAACGCCCATGAACCCTTCGACCACAACATCACATCAATATTCAGATTCAGAGTAGGAGGTTTGAAACCGCCCTTTTGGATGAGGCGAGTTGTATTGATAAGCTATATTTCGCCTGATGCGAAGTTTCGGTGGCAGATTTTGGTGGAACGATGCCCAAAGACCACTTGTTTTAAAATATTGTGGACTTCCTTACCTCCTAGACCAGTGTTGGGGGCTTCACTCCCCATCTACTTCTTTGTGCAGGCTAGTATAAATCTCGGGACTCACCTTGCCTCTGTACAACTCGATTTTGCGCCTTTGGTTGCCATTGGATTTATATCTCAACATCCACATATCAGCACCTCCTGCCTCAAAATAGAAACAACCACTCTAATGCATGGAGGCACTGAGTTGCATTCTCTTTGGAACCAACCTAGCCATCGACCAAAATCAAATATACTATCACTGAGGCATCCAAAACTGAAATTCATATGACTGGAGACAACAAAAGGGAATCAGACACTATGCATCAGGTAACCCCATCCTATTTTCAAATTTTTATCAAACCCCTTGTTGGGAAAAATATTTTACTTTGGGTACATGATACAAACATGATGATACAACTTAAACAAAATATCATGCAAATGTTGGGATACCCAATACTTATGAAATCCCTGATCTATGGAGGCGAAACCTTACAAGATTACTCATCAATAAAGGATTACTTCATAAGCTCTGGGTATACCATAAATCTTAACCTGCAGCTAAGAGGTGGAACTGCAGGACATGGTAAAAAAAAAAAGGCTACGGGGGAGAAAGGGGTAGCAGCACCTCAAAATAGGAACATACTGAAGGAGGCCCCTCCTACAAGAGCATCTTATAGGGAAAATTAAAGCTACTGCACCTACAGAACTAGTGGGCAGTGCCCCTGGCCTCTACATAGTAGAGAAACTGAATCATACACCAGAACTGATCCTAGACATACCAGAGATTGATGAAAATTTCACCACATATGAATAACAAGAAATCATATGTCATTTCAACTGCTTTTTGCTGAAACCAATGTAGCTCTTTCATTAGATTTTCATAAACTTGACGATAGAGAGTGAAATTCATCTCTATTCCAAAGGTTTTTTCATTGTCAAATTTCCAACTTTGGAAGCGAGAGACATTATACTCCAGGATGCACTGTGGTTCTCGCGATACACGAGACTCTTCATTACCCCATGGTTTCCGAAATTTGATGCAAACACTATGGTTGTTTCTAAAATTTCAGTTTGGGTTAGGATGTACAACCTCTCCCTGCATTTCTGGAATGACTGCATCCTAGAAGGCATTAGTAACATCATTGGGCGATACTTCAAAATAGATACACAACAATTGAAGGAGAGAGTCTACACTTTCGCACGCATTTGTGTGGAAGTAGATATCAGAAAAGGATTACTGGAAAGCATTCAGTTGATACACAAACAACAAAATTGGATGCAACACCTAAACTATGAAACACTGCCTTTAGATGAAGAATTTGCAAGCAAACTCATCATTTACAGAACACATGCCCTGATACCAAAAGAGATAATCGAAAAAAGAGAAAGGTTTGGAAAGCACCCAAAGGGTGGCAATTTCCTCCATGTGGCCCAGAGGAGGATGCAGAAGAAGAAGTGAATGATCCTATCCTCATTGAGATCAATCAGACAGTAGCAGAACTAGATGCACAAGGAAACCAGTTACAAGATCCATTTGAACTACAAAAACCCTTGTAACTGGCCGCTAAGGAGCCAGTGGCTTCAGAAAACGATGGTAATAAACAACATCATACATCAGACAACTCTGACTCAGACACGGACAATGGAGCACCTATTGTTCAAAATCAGATTGCCTTGTCTCCCTTATGCCATCACAAGGTGCAAGGAGAAAGGTTGAGAAGAAGAAAGGGAGAAAAACTTAATTTTTCTCCTCAATTGTATTTTTATGGTTTATTGTATGAACTTTGAACACCAGTCACGACTGGCTGTTGGACAATATTTTAGCTAATGCAACATATAATTTTATTTTCATTAATAAAATTATGATTTTTCCTTGGGGCAAAAAAAATAAAAATAAAAATAAAAATAAAAATAAATAAATAAAATAATTTTTTTTAATATTTTTAATGTAATATTTTATTTAAATATATATTTATAATTTTAATGTAAAGAGGTTTATTATTTAGTGTGTATATCTTTCTATATATATGATCTATAAAATATATCTATTTTCATTTTAATAGTTTTTATAGAAATCAACTTCGATTATATTTTGAAATAAATGTTTATTTTTTTAATTAATTATGTATTTTTAATTATAATTGGTTAATCAAATATTAATTTAATTTAAAAATAAATTTATTTATATTAATATAAATATTAAAATTATAATTTCTTTTTTATTTTTATGTATATTTTAGAGATTTATTATTTGGTATGTATTTTTTCATGTATATTATTATCATCCAATTTTAAAGTCATTACTAAGCTAGACACTAAATTGTTGTATAAGGCTTTTTTGTTTGTGAGATAATGGACCTTCATGTATATTATTATTATCTAATTTTAAGGTCATTACTAAGCTAGACACTAAATTGGTGTATAAGGCTCTTTTGTTTGTGAGATAATGGACCCACCTCCATGCAATGATTTGACTGCTAAGTCTAAGAAGACATACATACTCCACCCATGAAGACATACATACTCTACCCTCTTTGGTTTTGAACTTGTAAACTCTTAAGAAGAAACACATGCTTTTAACCATTAAGCCCACTCAAACTGTATAACACCTTAATATGCCCAATAAAAAAATACATGCTCTTAACACTTTATCTAAAATTTTAAAATCTCATATATATATATATAATTTGAAAAACAAAATATATAATTAAAAATAATATGAATATGATTAAAAATAAAAAATAAAAATATTTAAAAATTAAAAATATTTATAATAGATTAAAAAATAAATTTAATTAAAAATATATTTCTGTTTGAAAAGAAAACAACTACTTCTGTGTCATTTTTACGCCGGAGGCATTTTATTTGTTGGCTTGGGGTGAGCAAACACTGTTCACCCCAGCCAATAAGAAGACTTTTTCATCACCCTTCCAACCACTAAAATCTTGGCACGTGGCATCTCTTCTAACCAATGAAAATCTTCCATTTAGCTCTTTTACCAACTGTTAGTTTCTGTCTGTTTGTCCAAGGGTTTTCACGTCACGACTTCAACCTAGAAGTGGGAAGAGGTTGTTGTAGACCATACAAGGATTCAAGGAGCTCACTGGTTTGCCCAACATGTGTGGGGCTATCGATGGAAGCCATATCAGCCTCCACAAGAAACCCAACGATGAAGTCCTCTACAAATGCAGGCACAATTTCTATGCTGTTGTGCTCCAAGCAGTGTCTGACCATAGAAAAATCTTTTGGGACTTTTTTGTTTGGGCTCCTGGAGGGACTGATGATTCAACACATTTGAAGGAGAGTTCTCTGTTCGAAAAATTCACATCTACGCAGGTTTTGATGGACGTTGTGATCACTATACGGGGGCATCAGCTTCGTCCATACCTTGCTAGCGATTGGTGTTATCCTTTACTTTCATTTTTGTTGGTATCTTTCTCATCCAATGGCTCTCGGACTCCTTCCTAGAACTTGTTTTATGCAACCCTCATTAGGGGGAAATCCATTGTGGAGCAGGCCATAAGATTTCTTAAAGGGCATTGGAGGATGCTGTAGGATATGAATGTGGGTCTTAGCCATGCACCCTAGACTACTGTCGCATGCTGTGTGCTTCATAACTTATGCCAGTTATCTGGAGAACCAGAGCCTTTTATGTGCAGAGATCCCTGGGAGAATGGGCCTACTGCTAGAACAACCGATAGTGAAAAATCTATTAGTTATTTCGGACAGACCTCGAGGCAAGCTTTGCTTGAGGATTTTCAAGAAGGGCATCAAAGAGTTTCTATGAGATAACGGTTTTGTTTCATGTAAGTGGTCGGTGTGGACCTCACTGTGACAATATGGGTTCCTAACAAGCACAAAGTTATGATTCGAGGTCTGAATTTCACCTAATCAAATTCACAAGTTTTTAATACTAGTGTACAAAATCCAACCTCAGGAAACCTTGTATATTGCACGGTAATTCTCTGTATCATTCTCATCATTTTTTGGATTTCTCTTTTATACTATGTTTCTACAATGTTGTCTTTATGCCGAGATTTTTATAAGACTTAGAATGCAAATTTACAGATTAAGGGCCATTTTTCTCTTCTAGATTAATTTATGCTTTAGGCTGAAATAAATTGGGAACAAATCCATAGATTCTGGTTTTTGGACTGATACGGGGGCATCCTGGAGGGACTGATGATTCAACACATTTGAGGGAGAGTTCTCTGTTTGAAAAAATCACATCTGCATAGGTTTTGATGGACGTTGTGATCACTATATGGGAGCATCAGCTTCGTCCATACCTTGCTGGCGATTGGTGTTATCCTTTACCTTCATTTCTATTGGTACCTTTCTCGTCCAATGGTTCTGAGACTCCTGCATAAAACTTGTTTGATGCAACCCTCATTAGGGGGAAATCCATTGTGAAGCAGGCCATAGGATTTCTTAAAGGGCGTTGGAGGATGCTGCAGGATATGAATGTGGGCCTTAGCCATGCACCCCAGAATATTGTTGAATGTTGTGTGCTCATAACTTATGTCAGTTGTCTGGAGAACCAGAGTCTTTTATGTGAATAGATCCTTGGGAGAATGGGCCTATTGCTAGAACAACCGACAGTGAAAAATCTATTAGTTATTTCGGAGAGACCTCGAGGCAAGCTCTTCTTGATGATTTTCAAGAAGGGCATCAAAGAGTTTCTATGAGATAACGGTTTTGTTTCATGTAAGTGGTCGGTGTGGACCTCGCTGTGAGAATATGGGTTCCTAACAAGCACAAAGTTATGATTCGAACTCTGAATTTCACCTAATCAAATTCAAAAGTTTTTAATTCCAGTGTACAAAATCCAACCTTGGGAAACCTTGTATATTACACAGTAATTCTCTGCATCATTCTCATCATTTTTGGATTTCTCTTTTATACTGCGTTTCTACAATGTTGTCATTATGCCTAGTTTTTTATAAGACTTAGAATGCAAATTTATAGATTAAAGGCCATTTTTCACTTCTAGATTAATTTATGCTTTAGGCTGAAATAAATTAGGAACAAATCCATAGATTCTGGTTTTTGCACTGATATCTGTCAAATCATTGCTTAAAATAAGCTTATATATCGACCAAGGTCTTGCTAACTATGAACTAGCACATAGCCTACAATAAGCAGATTACTATGATTTATTTTAAGTGACTTTGATAGAAAAGTCTTAATTGAAGTTATTGAGGACATATCAAGCAGTGTGAAACAGTCCTCTGATTATAAACAGATGGTGAGTTACAACAGTGGTTATAATCATTTGGCTGTGTATATTAACATCTGGTATTGTTCTTCTTAGCATTAAAACTAAATTCTCCTTTTGGATATCCTATACATGAGTTAATCTCTTTTTCTTCATTATTTAAACCACATTCTGGATCTTGGATTGCACTTTTAGAAAATAGCAATTTTTTTTTTTTATTTTTTATTTTATTTATTTTATTTTTTATTTTTCTGGTAATAGAGTTAATATACCATTTCTGAGGTGCAGAGATCTCTTCAAGCCCAGTTCTACTGTCTATTTTTTTATAATAGCTTAACTAAAATCCGATGAATATTTCATGCCCGTGAGCATATTAGAATTTTCTTGAAAAATATGGCTTGGAAGGCTTTGGACTTTCCCTGATACAGACTCTGTAAAGCTCACCTAATGCATTATACCAACATTATTGTTCAAGAGGTAGTCTTAAAAAGTTGCATGGATTTTTCATTTAACTTTTTCGTAAGGCATCAGCCTAAAGGGTAACCCTGACTGATGTGTTTCTCCCTTTTCTTTCGTTAAACATATCTATAAATGCCTAGGGGATATTTTTTACATTGTTCTGCAGTTTTTATTTCATGCCCTTGTCTAGCAGACAATGAGAACTTTAACATGTTGAATCTATAATATATTATCCTCAAAGGTCATTGACTACATGTATGCCAGATTCATTAGCATTTTGGTTAGAATTTTGTTGTTTAGGTCATTGTGTTGTGATACTTCACAACCCTCCATTTTTTCTAGGTAATATAACATGTTAAGTCATCAGTTGTAAGTGTTTTTGTTTTGGTAGTTAGTGGCAAGCCAATAGTTTCCAATTTTCATAGAATTCACTCGTGGAATTTTCGGCGTGGAGATCTCATTATAAATACTCATCTTTGGGATATGCTTTAATAAGCAGAACTTGTATTTGATTTGAGGATGGAAACATATTACTGTTTATATCTACTTAGCTCATGTCATCCTCGTTGAGTTCTGTTGTTCCTATTTCTGTTGTCTCATTTTGGAGGTCCATTTGCTCGTCTCTCTCTCTTATGTAGTGTATCCAAGGTGGGTGATCAGGTTTGATCAACCTAAATCTTTCATTTTCTGTCACGTTCTTTTATCTTCTCCTTAATATTTCCTTCTTTGCTCTTATTTTCATAAAATTCAAATCCATTTGTCATTGTTATAAAACAACACAAAAAAAACTTGAAAATGCATTCTTAGTTTTTGTTCTGCCTTTCTTTTTCATTCTATGTTTTTTGTTCTCCTATTACACATATCTAATGCCTTTCAGGTGTCAAGCAGTACTCATGTAACCCTCCTACATCTTTACAGTGATTTCACAGCGAAGCAATGGTGCTATTCTGTTTTTTTATTGGCCCTCAAACAAGTTATTATCCTAATAATTAATGTGTAAGTTGTGGCACTCTTCTGGGTTATCTAATGACGGTTCATTCCTTGGCAGATATCAGTTTCTTTGTAGGTTTCATAGACATTTATCTATTCATCACTCATAGAAAGTATGTGTATCTGGCAAGAGCCTTTTCTTCAGTACTTGCCGCAAACTCACGAGCTTGCGCCAACTTATTCTCAGATGTGAACTTAAGTTCAGCCATTTCTGCACGCATCTCATGTAAACCATTTGAGCTGAAACAGATGAACATAAAGGTCAGCAGATATATTCTCCTAAACAATGTGAGCATAGATAGATATTAATTAGCTATTTTGTCAGGCTTGGTGAAGCTTAATCTGTGGCTACATGTATATTAAGAGTTAGTTCTTACCATTGTAACCTTTGCCTCAGTCCAGCATTTATGCAAATTTAAGGAAGAACTGAGGATGGAAAAGGCATTGGAATAGAAT
Organism: Pinus albicaulis; assembly: GCA_034641835.2. Taxonomy (NCBI): domain Eukaryota; kingdom Viridiplantae; phylum Streptophyta; class Pinopsida; order Pinales; family Pinaceae; genus Pinus; species Pinus albicaulis. Next base: position 590,229,972 of record CM076578.1, on the reverse strand, counting down.
TGGGGAAAGAAAACACTTTGGTTCACTCCACTTTCTCTTAAAATGTTCACTTTTATATATAATTTTCTACTTAGTTATATTCCACAGAGAAAAGTTCTTAAATTATTACTTTACTGAGCTTTTTGTTCAAAATCCTATTTTAGAATTTATTAGGCATTGACAAGAATATCAAATTGAAAATTAAAATCTTATCACTTTACTTGATGATGAAAATGGTAAGCAATATGATGCTTACAAATTTAGGAATCAATGAATTAAAGGTCGGCCATGGCCCATTAGAGAACCCATAAGTGGACAAATTTTTGGTTCACTTCATGTTTTAAACATTTGCACTGTTTTAGAGCACTATTTCAATCGACAAAGGGATTTTTTTCCATTGTCATCATCGTAGATTTTTGTTTGTTCAAAACGTTAATTTCAAATTCATCAGGAATTGCATGCTCATCAAACTGATTAGCAATATCTTACAAGTTTATTATGTAAAAGCTATAGAAACCACAGGCCGCATTTGCGTGAAGTGATCTCTGACTATTTTGGACTTCATCTAAAAGGGTATGCTTATTGAGATGAAGGGTACATGACCAAATACTGCCAACAAAAGGATCAATGACTCCAAGATTAACCAAGCAGAAATGAAGGAAAAAGGTTCATAGCCATTGCCATGTTATCGTGATTTATAATGATCATATAACATATTTAACCTTCAGGGAATATGACATTTCAATTGTAATTTCTTGTATTTGATAGGAAAAGTATGTGAACAAAAGGTAGATGCATAAGATAAATGTTAAAACCGTACATTTCAAAATGGGAATGCTTGATTTAATTACTCAAGGTAACAACACAATCATGTCCAAAGGTGGAAATCCCCAACTAGCCAGTTTGACATGCACAGGCTTAAAGATGGAATTCATGATTTTTGGGGACAGTGACACTACTTTATGTTACCTATGCTCTGGCTGTGCAACAAGAATAGCCAGAAAAATCGTCGAAGACTATTTTCATGGTCTCTGTTTCATATTATTGCTTTTGTTTGGACTAGATTATCTTTTGCTTTGCATCCCCTCGTTTGTTATTATTTTAATCTGAATTACCATTGTTGATTGACTATGTGTTGTTCACTTTCCATTATTAGATGGGTAACAACATAACTATGCTATGCTAAGCACTGAGTCCTAAAAGTTGCACCAGAGCTGGTGTAATAATCCTGGACAAAATTTCACTGCTTACATGAAACATATGGTAAAGAAGCAGTAACATTTTATAGCTTCTACATGCAACAGAAAAGGAAAGTTGTGTCTAAATGGGAAGGGATCCTGATCTAAACTTCCAAAGCTCTAAACCCTAGAAGCCTGAAAATTCAAACCCCTCAAGCCCTATAGGATCCCAGAAAACTTGAAAATCCAAACCACTAAACCCGAAGAAATTTGATAGCTTACCCGTAAAGACCCTTTAAACCCTAGGAAGACTAGAATGACAGAAAAAAATTTAAAACAGAAAGAGAGATAAGGCATCATGATACTCACTCAAGATACAACTCAAGAAACATGTAATTATATACATATCTTGTAGAGGTACTATCAAATACTCAGTTGGAAGAGAAAAGTTACGAGATGGCAGAGCCATTGATCAACTATTGTGAGTCTTTACTTTGGTTAACTTATATCAATTAAGGTTCTTCTTGTTTTAGAAGAAAAATTTTAGCTTCTCAACCAATCGTTCAGTTGTTCTATTACCATTGTTTCCTTAATAGAAGTGAAATATTAAATTTTCTTCAGAAGTTTTTAAAGTGTTTTCCGATAAATGTGCATAATTAGAGGTAAGAGAAGGGAAAAATGGTTTTATCATATGGCAGCTGTTATACAGTAATTCAAAAATTAACAAAAGGCTCAAAATATGTGAACTTGAATGTTATACTAGAATTGTGAAATAAGGTAATTAAATTGTGAAATATGTATGTTTGGAAATAGCTTATTTGAAGATCGAATTTATATTTGATTTTTCTTTGTATGCTTTGTAAGCTACTGTAGGTCTTTTTTTTCGTAGTTCATAATTCTTACAATACCTATATCTACTAATAGTGACTAGGATTAGTAATAGCCACAATAATATTATAGCAGTTGTTCAATATTTTATTTTACTTGTCTGTTAAAAACTCAAAACATAAGGATAATTGAAGCTTCCTATCTGTCTGATCAGATTAGTATTTTTTCCAAAATTATCAAATTACATGGGAACAATGTGTAATTCTGCTGAGGGGTTCCATTAATTCAAAAAATCTCGGAATATTTAGATTGTCCATTGAACATTGCATGCATTGAATTTTTGCATAATGACATTACTCTACATGCCGAGTTTCATATTCCCTCGAGAGTCCTAAAGCAGCTTTATATGTAGAGATTAGTGTTGGTTTATCAAAACCGGGCAATTTATTTTCTTTATATTAACAATAATCCCCGATTTGAATTTGTAGCACTAATATTGGGTATCTTGGTTTATCATGCCTCAAACTTTAGTGACGTTAATCAACACAAGCTTAATTTTGTGGCAACCAACATCAATTCCATTTCTAGAGGTTTGAGAGGGATTGACAACCATTTCTATATCCTTCTACTCAAATAGGTCATTAAGCCTCACTAATGCGAGCTCAAGTAATGTTATTGCCTCCTTTCGGCGTTCCCTTGCACCTCCCGGTGCAATTGCTAATTTAAATACTCTAAAATAAACCTACCAAATAATCACGAAAGAAGAGGTAAAATATTTTCCCATTATATCATATCAATAAAGGGAAAAATGGTAGAGATTTCCTTTTGACGTAATTATAAGGTAGGAAATCATAGCAAGAAAAGAAAGAGAAGTGGAGACTTCCTTCGTTATGGTGGCATGATGAGAAGAACCATCTTTACAGTGCGAAATTACAACAATAGCATGATTAAGAAAGAAATAACATCAAAAGAACCTTTAAAGTACAACATTAAATAATAATAAATAAAAGTATGCCATACATGAGTCAAAGATCCATATCTATACATTCACAATAAGGCTTTATAGTGACTATTACCAGTGAAAGTGATGCTACTTAACGATGGATTTTAGAAAAGGTATTCAGCAATTTGGCATCCTTAGTAGATAGATATATGATTCATTCATTTATCATTTTTTATAAAATAAAATTGTATTCGTAGATTTTAAGAATGTATTCAAAATTTTGCATCTTCATTTGGTATATATAAATTATTTACTTATTATCTTATAAAATAAAATAAAATTGTAAAATTGTAGGAAATAAAAAAAAAATATTTGATTTATACTAGTGGAAGAATTTGGGTCAATAATATATATCTCAAATTAATGTTGAACTTTTTTTTGATTTAATTAGAGATATATGTATTGGTATTAGGAGAGTAATGTGGGGAAGAGAACGATATTCTCCAGAAGGTAGAGGATTTTTGGCTTATAGGTTTATCACAAGAATCATCATACTTTTTTAAAAACATTTTATTAGAAAGGAAATTTTACTTTTAAGAAGTTCACATTTTCGGTTGAAACTGATAACATGTGAGTTTATATTTGGTGAAGGAAGCATATGCATTTGAAACAAAGCATTAAACTTTAGAAAGAAAAAAACTACAACTTCAAATTGGGAACCCGTTTATATGGGTAAAGATAGCCACATTTATATGACCACTATTGATGTGAAAAGTCTTATTTATGACTAACTCATAAGGAGATGCTTAAAATGACCATTGATATGTAAGATGTATTAACAAGCTAGAATAACTTTTCAACTTATGTGAAATTTTCAAGTTCCTATGGGACAAATTAGCATAGTCCTTCAAATAGTCTAATGGGAGAGTGAATGATATTATTGCAACACTATACGAATGAAGATCCACACCATTTCAAAATCCTACTTCTAACAAAATTTGGCAGTTATTCCTTGGATTTCTCATATGTAACACCCCTTTTTAATCCCATAGTTTTGTAATCAGTAATTAAGATTGATATTGTTGGGGATGGATATCATGGATATTTTGACAAACTTTATTTGATGCAATATGCATTTTTATTTAATATATTGGTAATGCTAAAGAAGAAAGCATCCAATATGGATTTTGATACCTGAGGGGAAGCTACAAGGGGGATTTGGGAAGTTTTCTATCTTACCTAAATTAAATGTCCAATTTTTTTATTTGGTCTTTGAACAACCTAAATTTCATAAGTTATGGGAAGAAATGGGTAGTGGTACTGAACTACTCTAGAGGTATGCGTTATGTAACCATTTGGAGATTTCTAATTGACCATGTAGCTAAAGGAAGGAACCTGAATTCTCATGCTAAATAGTGTGCATATGGATGAGTAGCAAAAAGAGGTAGAATGTAGTATGTAGATGAGTAGAGTAAATTAGTGAGCAATGGAATGTGTGTTGATAAGTGTGAGAGATACAAATAAGTCTGTGCAAGTGAGCCAAAGAAACCCGTGGGAAGAAAGAAAAAAAATCACACATGGTGCTAAAGTGTGATTCTAATAGAAAGCGATGGAAATCCTTCTAAGTCACATTATTCCTATGTGGAATTAGTAGTTCACTTCATTGAATAATGAAGTCAATATAGATGCCTTAAGACTAAGCTAGAGGGCCATAATAATTTCCTAAAGTATTGGTATTAACTAAGCATGTCGGGCATAGAGAAAAAGGAAACAATCGAGGAACTACTGGATTAGTGAAGGAGTCCCTTTCTGTTGTGCCAACCCATGGTGGCCTTATTGTGAGTGTAAGTGTGCCTTAACTCAATGGTTGTAAGGTAGCTTTTTGACTCATGTTTGTGAAGGAGAGTGACCTTCATGCTCTCTAACTTGAATTGAATCTTGTTGAACCCTAAGTGAGTCGTCCTCTTAAGGAATTTGATTTACCTCGAGGGTGGGTAGCTACAATAAATCTACAATGTAGTTGACCCTATGGTTGGGTGGACTGTGACTCTTCCTTCTTCAATTTTCAACAAATATTAAGTGACACGAATAAGTGTATATATTCTCCTTCAATGAAATGATATCATTGTTTAAAGTTGCATAACTATTACTATGCATGCTTATTGAGTATGTTGTAATGATGAGTTGAAACAATATGCATTTGTTCTTGGTTTCTAACTATTATTTCTAATGTGAATGAAGGTTGTAAATAAAGGTATGCTTTAAGGAATGTGGTTTGTGATGGATGTGAGAGGTGGTTTTGTGAGATATAAAGTGCATGAGTTGCATTCAACTCTAAGGATCTTTTTATTATTATTTTTATGTAACGTAAAATGCATCTATTTGGCCAACTATGGGTTGGAATAGATGTGATTGTATCCATGTTTGAATGGAGGATACCTGAAATTTATTTAGAGAGGGGAGACCTTGTTTTACTCTAGAGATAAGCCATGATACTAGCCTCTTTATTTGTTAGATTTTTGGATTTGAAGTTTAAAGTTGTAGCCTAAAGGAATGAGAGAATCTAATCTTATTTGGCATCAAGTGGCGGAATTGGTCATTGGCCATCTTATGTCTTTCTTTTTGTGAAGACAATGGGTTGAGGATAGTGTTTCAGATGCTTACATAGAATGGTGAAGACTTCTATATTTTTAGAAGTCTTCTAGGTAGGTTTTAACACTATTAAAATTTAGCATTAGTCTTATGAATGGGCTTAAAAGCATAATAGAAGTTTCTAATTTTGAGGACTGTCCCCTTGTTTTAGGGTTTTATTTGGAATTTTTGGCATTGGGGATCTTTAGCCCCAACCCATGATCACATGGCACGATAAAATTTGTGATTGAGGGTTTAATTGTAAGGTTCATTCACTAGATTGACCTTAAGCCTCTCTGGATAATTCCTTAGTTCTTCTAATGGCTCAATGTTTGAGGATCATAGACTAGCTTTGTTTTCAACAAGGTTAGGGTTGAATCAAGGGTCTATTGGGCTAGTGGCCAATTACCAATCTGTTATTTTATGGGGTCTTTCCTGCTTTTGTTGGTTAAGGTCCATTAACTAGACTAGCTCATGACATTGGAGACTTTTTTCAGTTTTCTTTGTGGCCCATTGATTCACCAATGGGACCATACAAGGGATGAAATTTGAATTCTATTAAGATTTATATATGAGTGTTGATAGAATCTGTATAATGACAAAGACCGAGGTTTTAGGCTAGAATATTGAGATCATAACATCTAGAATTTCTTATAAAGATATTTTATGAAAAATCCATATCCAAATGCCAACATAACATTCCACATGGATGTTATGTGGAGTTCATGTGGGTGTTAAAACCCTAGATATATAACTAAGAACACAAATGTATTACTAAAGAGACGAGGGAAACATCACTCCCAAATTTTGTCCTAAGTACTCAAAGTGTTCTCTGGCAAGGGGTTTGGTGAATATATCAACTATTTGTTCCCTTGTTGATATATATTTAAATTCACAAAATTATCAACTACCCGTTCTCTAAGAAAGTGATACTTGATGGGTATACATTTGGTTTTTGAGTGAAGAACATGATTTTTGAATATACTTATTGCACCTATATTATCACATTTTATGGGAATAGGTTCATCATATGTTATCTTCATGTCTTGAAGTTTCTACTTCATCCAAATTATTTGAATGCAACACGTTTTAGTTATTATATACTCGGCTTGAAAAATAGAAAATGACTCAAAGGTCTTCATTTCTCTCAACCATGCTACCAATGAATTTCCTAGAAAGAAGGCACCACCACTTGTGCTCTTTTTATCATCTTTACATCAAGCCAAATATGCATATGTGTATGCAGTCAATAAAAATTTATTACCCTTTGGATACCATAATCCATAGTCCATTGTGAATTTAGATATCTGAAAATTATTTTTACAACTAGCAAGTGTCTTTTCTTGGGATTTTATTGGTATCTTGCTACCAGACTAACAACTTTCATTATGTCTAGTTAGTAGGTTGTTAGATACAACAACCTGCCAATCATTGATATGACTATTTTTTTTATTAACCTTTGGTGACTCATCATATTTTCATGGTTTACACCGGGTGACCATAGGAGTATCAACAGGTGAACAGTTTCCATTTTGAATTTCTTCAATATTTCTTTGAAGTACTCTTCTTGGGAAATGAACATTCCTTTTGAATTTTTGTGTAATTTGTAAACCAAAAAAAATGAGAGTTCTCTAAGCATAAACATTTAAAATTCAGTCTTCATTTCTAGTATAAACTCTTGGTTTTTAGGTACAAACTCTTGGCTTAGTGAATCTGCATTACTCCCAAAAAATATATCATCAACGTAAACAACAACAACCAAAAGACCCTCATTATTAGATTATATATATAAATTACTATCAAATGTCCCCCTTTTAAAGCCTTTCTATTGTAGATATTTGTCTAATTTGAAGTACCATGCCCTTTGTACTTAATTGAGTCCATATAATGCCTTTTTCAACCTACATACATCATCAGGATTGTCTGATAGCTGAAAACCTTCAGGTTGTTCTATATAAATATTTTTAAAGGGAAAAAAAATGATATAAACTAATTACACATTTTTTAATTAGAAATTAATTTTAATATTAAAAATATAAATATTAATTACACTGATAGGCATGTCTATTTAAGGATATCCCTTCCAAAATTTTAATTTAATTATTATTCATTATTAGGTGAATGGTAGAGATTTAACCTCCATGGAATATACTAAAATATTCATATTAGTATTCATAGATGAAGGGTTGAGATTTATATCCTAGTGAGTTATGCTCTTTTATTTAATTTACCTCAAATTTAATTATTAAAAAAAAATGTCATATCAACACGTCATATTGGGCATGTCATATTGCTAAGCCATGGTATTGTAAGAAGAGCTATTTATAAATTAAAAATTGTCATGATAAAGTGTGGGTGAATCTCCATGACTAAGAATACCGTTACATGTTTTTTAAATGTATATATGTTTAACTCATATATCAATTATTTTTATAATTAATAATAATAATAATAATAATAATTTAAAATAATGTTAAAATTTAGTTTTATATATATATATATATATATATATATATATATATATATATATAATTAAAATTTAACTTTATTTTAAATTATTATTATTATTATTATTATATATTAGTTAGAAAATCTAAAATATATAATGGGATAAGTGTTTTGATGTTTATTATGGATTTATGCTTATCATTGTTTACCAACCATTTAATTTATATGGTTGAGCTTGTCTAATTCAAAACAAATTTACATTAATTTGAATGTTAATATTTAAGTTTTTTCATTTGTTTAAATTTGTATTTAAGTAATTTGTTTATAATTATGGAGATAGGCATGTCTACTTTGGAATAATATTTCGATGATTTTAATTTAATTATCAATATTATTAAGTGGATGGTAGAGATTTAACGTCACTGCATAGTTTTAGTAGTATTCACAAATCAAATGTTAAGATTTATCTCCGAGGTAGTTGTCATTTTTTCCTTAATTAAAATGATTAATTTAAAAAAATGAGATATGAATAAGTGTCATATGAAATGAGTTATGATTTTTTGGGAGTGTAATATTGATAAGCCATTGTATTGGTCCATGGTATTGTAACAAAGTATTTACAAACTAAGAAACTCCATGACAAAGTGAAAGTGAATTTCCATGGTCACAGATTTTGTTTTATATATATATATATATATATATATATATATATATATATATAGTAAGCTTGATGAGACTACATCTTCATCATGACCAATATATCACCTCGATCAAGGGGGGGAATTGAACTGGTGACTTCACATCAAGGAGTACCTTAACATAACACCCGATCACCATCTATCCAAAACCATGTGGACGATCATATATATATATATATATATATCTAACTTTTATATTTTTTTTATCATTAAATATAATAATAAAAAATTAAGAATTTTTTTTCAATTTTTAAATGTGTATATTTAACTTATATATTAATTATTTGTATCAATAATAATAATAATAATAATAATAATTTAACATAAAGTTATAATTTTTTTTTAGTCAAAGTCTAGTTTATATTATCATATCAAAATTTATAGTAGAGAACAACATAGTTGTGTTACATTTGCAGTGCCTAGAAAGACCTAGGTGCTCGCCAAGGCATATGATGCTCTTGGTTATTGTCCACACAAAATTACAAAACAAACGAAAAAACATTATCATCATGGAGGAGGGTGCTGAGGACCTGCCGGGAGAGCCATGAAGATGTGTCCCTGGTTGAGCATATGGTAGTCAATATCATCCACTTGGGCCTCTAAAGCTCGAAGGTAGTCATGAGAGCACTGCAAAAGACGACCTAGACTCTCCAAGGATTTGAGGTTCTCATTTTGCGGGTGTTGAATAACATTAATATAGGCCAGAAGTTCATTATGATATTCATACCTTTGTTGACGCAAAGTGTCCAGGTTGAGCTAGATATTCTAGAGTTGGGAAGAAATTGATTCAAGGGTGGTCGAAGCCTCAACCTATCCTGATGATTGTGCTAGAAATACTACCATGGCCGCCACCAAATGTTGAATCTTGGTGGATTTCGAGTGTGAAATCGTGTCCTTGGATACCTAGCAACTCTCCATGTCGCACCCAAGACCTTCGCGTCAAGCCCAGCCTCTCTCTCTAGGCATGCAATCATCTAACACCCCCCAACCCTTTGCTGGGTTGTAGCTCCAAGTCACCTCGGGCCTAATAGTCCCTGAAACCACTGCACCGTCTCCACAACCTCAGCCAATTTTATTACTGAACACCTCCCGAGCGTCGTGGAGGAGAGTCACTATTCTGCCACCAGCCACAGTGCCACCCTCAGGTAAGGTGAAAATTTGCCACCTTCCACAAATGCTAAACGGAGGAGAGCCAAAGCGCTTAGTGAGCCCAAGGCAAAACCACCCCGAGGCTTGGCCAGGGAAGGACCATTCCTGCACAATCCACTAGCTTGCTTCTATAGCTTGGGTAGAGCACCAGAACCATCTGTCACCTAATGATCCCTCCTCTAAGAAATCACCCTCTTCACCTTCGTCCGTCTCCTGGTGCAACGTGCTTTTTCCGTTGCCAGAATCCCTCCTGGCATTCAGATGCCAACCAAAAATATCTGACTACACTTGCACCCTCCTTGTCTCCTGTCGGTCGTGCTGCCAAAGCTTGAGAGCCAACGTCTGCTTTTTTGTGAAACCTGGATCACCAACCTTCAACATTGCTTGCGAGTGCCGAATGAACTACCTCTCATCCGTTGCACGCTTATCATCTACCTCTTCTTCTGTGGGTTCTCCTGCCCTGAGGATCATTACCTCTTGAGCATGGGAGGTTAATGAATCAACAGGCATGTGGCAGGCTGGTCCGACCATAATTGTCTATTTCCCACTTGTCTCGGTGATTGGACTCCCCCAGTGGGGACATAAAGTTATAATTTTTGTTATAAATTTTTTATTTTATATTGTAATATCAATAATGAAATAAGTGTTTTGATATTTATTATGGATTAATGTCTATTGATATTTATTATCTATTTAATTTATAAGTTTTTATTGTGGCTAAGGAGTTTTCCAGCCCATTATGGAAGAGATGTTGTAATGTCTTATTATATAAACATTTTTTACTCGACCAAATAAAAATAAATAAATAAAAATTCAAATTATTTAAAATTAAATTAAAATTAAAAAATTATAACAAACTAATGCTTATAAATATTGTTACAATAGTTCACATAAAATTGGTGTATGAGAGCCCCTTGTTTGTGGGACAAGGGACCCACCTCCCTGTAGTGATTTGACTGCTCTCTCTCTCTCTCTCTCTCTCTCTCTCTCTCTCTCTATATATATATATATATATATATATATATATATATATATATATATTACTAGTGTAGTCCTTTACTGTTGTTAGTGTAGCCCCCTTATTATTATTGTTGTACCCCTATAACCCCCATATTATTATTATTGTGCCCTTACATTATTATTGTTAGGTCAGCTAGGATTATATTGTGACTCCACGGACTCCTATATATAGAAGGAGGTTTTTTCATTTGTATCGTCAAAGAATTTTTCATTTATGTAATGTAAAGGAGGTTTCCTCCTTGAAGTGGCTTATTTCTAAGGTGTTGATCTCTCTTTTCTTGTATTTTTGGAGCTGTTTTCATAACATTTGGTATCAAAGCTTTAGATTCTATGGTTTCACTGCTCCGAACAAGCCATCGTGGAATTTTCACCATAAATTTTTTTATATGATGTTTCAAAAGCTGAAAATTTTATCACGTGAATCTGAAATCCCAAGGAACTTTGTGTAAAAATTTTAGATCTTGGTTCGTAGCATTTTCGGAGATATGATCTATGGAAGTTAGAGTTTTTGCAAGCTCTCGAATTTCATCTAAAAGAGGTGACCTTGGGAAAATCAGCATAACTCTCTCTGAGCATTGGATTGGAATTCTGTAAAAAGTGTCTGAAAGAAAATAAACTTTAGCTTCCTATGTATCAATTTTAGAGCTGAAGGAGGAAATAGGAACACGTGGCATGCCATACAAGTTCACTCTACTGAACCAGTCCATAATCAGGTCATTGTGGGAGATTGAGCATAACTTTGACTTGAAGCATCCAAATCAGGTCAGACCTGTGGCATTCGAAATAAGATTTAGAGGGATACTACATGACCAAATTTCAGATATTGAAGATCCACAATCATAGAGATAATTCAGTTTCAATATCGAGCTCCTCAAAAGCAATAAAAATGTGTGTATTTTTTTCAAATTGCATAAGTCTTGTTTGAAAAATCAGTTTGAAGTGATTCCAAGGGCATAATGAAGCATAGATATCAGTATTGGGTTCTAAAATTCCCCCCTAAAAAGAATTCAACACCCATTAAGCCCTTAGAAAACTCTACTATGAATCATGAAGATGAAGAAGTGTAACATGATATATCAAAATTACAACAACAAGTGCACCAAATTTCGCTCTCGCAAAGAGCAACAAATAATGAAATGGAATTTTTGAAGAAAGGCGAGGAAGCGAAGATGGATGGTTTGCAGAATAATATGGAGGGTTTGAAGAAAGGCGTGGAAGCTAATATGGAGGGTTTGAAGAAAGGTGTGGAAACTTAGATTGATGGTTTGAAGAATGGCATGGAAGACATGGAAGAAAAAATGGAAGACATGAAGAATGATATAAAAGAAAACATGGAAGGCTTGATAAATTTGATACAAGAAATTTTTCATAATGGCAAAAAGATAGTAGAGGAAACTCATGATGAGAACAAAATAAATGTTAATCATGATTTAATAAAATCGAATGTTGGATGGAAGAACCACCATATTCCAAAGAACGATATGAGGAATTTTGATGGAAAGGATCCCGTAACATGGATACTACAGATGGAGCAATATTTTTATCTCAATAATGTGCAGAACACACAAAAGGTATGCATTGCAACTTTATATTTAGAAAAAAAATACATTTGTATGGTATCGATGGCTTTTCTCCCATAAAAAAATTGTCACTTGGTTAATTTTTACGAAGGAAATGATAGCACATTATGAGGATACAAAGAGCAACAACTTCTTCAGCCAATTGATAAATCTCAAACAAAAGCGTTCAGTAGTGGAGCACATTAAGGACTTCCAAAAATTGAATATAAGGGTAAATGATATTCCAGAGGAACACGGGATTTATGTCTTCATGGGGACTTTAAATGATAACATCCAACATGAGGTTTTCCTTTGGAAACCTGATTCATTGGAGAAGGCATTCAGATTGGCAAGAAAAATTAAATGTAAAATTATGGCGACAAGGAAGCTTGCCACTCAAATCTATAAATATGGAAGTTTTGCCACTCCTAGACTTCCACAACCTACAAGGTTAACACCACAAAAATTGGAAGAAAAAAGAGAAAAATTTATTTGCTATAGTTGTGATATAAAATACACTAAAGGTCATAAGTGTGCTGAGAAGAAATTATTTTACATAGATTGTGAAGAGGAAGAAGAAAACAAATAAGACACTTCAAAAGAAGAGGATATACACCAAGAAACAACCTTAGAGAAAGAAGAAATGAGTCCGATCATATCATGTAATGCATTGGCAAGAATTACCACTCCTAAAACTCTCAAGATAGGAGGACATATAAAGGAGAAAAAGGTAATAGTGTTGATTGATTCAGGTAGTACCCATAATTTTATTCATATTAAGGTAACCAAGGAATTGAATTACTTCCTATACGCAACACGAGAATTTCAAGTGATGGTTGCAAATGGAGGAACTATAAATTGCTCTAGAAAATTCCATAATATCAAGATAACCATGGGGGAAAATGTATTGAATAGTCCAATGCTTTCCATTCCAATGGGAGGTGTTGATGTTGTACTAGGAGTACAATGGTTACAATCTTTGGGGATGGTAGCTTTTAATTTTCAAGAACATTTCTTGAAATTTTTTCAGAAGGAAAGGAAGTTGAATTATGGGGTATCACAAGGATGCCGAGAAAGATAATAAGCTCTAATGTCATGATAAAGCTTCTTAAGAAAGAACAACAAGGTGTAATTGCACAATTATGCTCACTAGAAGTTCCAACATCAAAATCATCTATTTCTCCAGTTCTCCAAAAAGTCTTGGAAAATCATTCCAAGGTGTTTGAAACCCCCAAAGGAATCCCACCTATTCGTGATTAGGATCATGTTATTCATTTGATTCTAGGAAGTGTTCCTCAAAAACATCAGGCCTTACAGATATCCTTATGTCCAAAAGAGAGAAATTGAACATATGATTATGGAAATGTTAGAGGCTGGTATAATTCAACCTAGTCAAAGTTCTTTCTCCACTCTAATAGTATTGGTGCATAAGAAGGATGGATCATGGTGCACATGTCTGAATTATAGGGAGCTCAATAATCTCACTATTAAAGATAAATTTCCCATTCTCGTGATTGATGAATTATTGGATGAATTACATGGAGCAATTTATTTTACCTAGTGGGATCTTCGTTCAAGATATCATCAAATTAGAATGAACACTGAAGATATTATGAAAACAACATTTCAAACTCATGAGGGTCATTATGAATTTTTGGTCATTCCTTTTGGCCTTACCAACGCACCTTCTACATTTCAAGGGTTGATGAATTCCATTTTCAAGCCCTTCCTTAGAAAATTTGCGTTAGTATTTTTTGATGATATACTAATGTACATCAGGTCTTGGAAGGATCATGTTCAACATGTTGATAGGGTGTTCAAACTATTGAAGGAGAAACAATTATATGAAAAAACCTCCAAAAGTTTCTTTGGAATATAAGAGGTGGAATATCTAGGTCATATTGTATCTCACGAGGGTGTTAAGGTAGACCCTATCAAAATTAAAGCCATTAAGGAATGGAAAGTCCCCTCAACCATAAAGCAGTTGCAAGGATTTCTCAGGTTAACAGATTATTACCACAAGTTTGTTAAGAATTATGGGAGAATAACAACACCTCTAACAACATTATTGAAGAAAGATACATTTTCATGGACTCCTAAAGCAACTAAGGCCTTTGAACATCTTAAAGAGGAAATCTGCTTGACACCAGTCTTAGCTACGTCAAACTTCACAAAAACCTTTATTATGGAATGTGATGCCTTGGGAAATGGAATAATTTGGTGTTGTTTTAATGTGAGAAGGAAGATCCATTACTTTTGAAAGTCGTCCAATCAAAGGAAAATATTTACAGAAAGCTATTTATTAGAAGAAAATGTTGGGAATACTACATGCACTAAAGAAATGTTGAACTTACCTAATGGGAAGACACTTCAAGGTAAAAATTGATCATGATAGTCTTAAACACTTTTTGGAACAAAGACTATCTTTAGAAAAACAACAAAAATGGGTCACAAAGATGTTGGGTTATGACTTTGAAATCATATACAAAAAAGGGAAGCTCAATGTTGTTGCAGATGCACTCTCAACAAAGGATGAAGAGGTGGAAGCATTACTTTGTGCCATTTCTATTATCCAACTAGATTGGATAACTGAAGCAAGGGATGAATGTAAGAAGGATGAAAAAGTGTGGACACTCATTCAAAAGTTGCAGCAAGATCCTAGAACATCTGATAAATTTACTTGGAAAAATGATTCCTTATGGTACAAAGATCACTTATATCTTTATAGGAATTCCCAACTAAAAAAAAATATTCTTTTGGAATTACACACTTCTCCTTTAGGAGAACACTCATGATTTTTAAAAACTTACCATAGGGTGAAGAAAGATTTTTTTTGGGATGGCCTTAAATCTGATATTCAAAATTTTGTGGTGGAATGTTTGGTTTTCCAGCAAAATAAAGTTGACACAATTAAGACCCTGGGCCCTCTATAACCTTTATCCATTCCAAGTCAATGTTGGGAGGATATTTCAATGGATTTCATCGCAGGTTTACCTAAGTCTGAAGGAAAGAGTGTCATCATGGTGGTAGTTGATAGACTTAACAAGTATGCACACTTTTTTGCATTATGTCATCCATTTAAAGCAATTACAGTTGCTACTACATTTAAGAAAACAATTCAAAAGATACATGGAAACCCAATGATTATGGTAAGCAACAAAGATCCCATTTTTACTGGAAATTTTTGAACATAATTATTTTCTTGTTTGGGTACTCAACTAGCTCATTTCTCATCTTATCATCCTCAATCTGATGGTCAAACTGAGATAGTGAATTTTTTTTTGGAAGGATATCTTTGTTGTTTTGTATCTGATAAAAAAACACAATGGGTCAAGTGGTTACCTCTGGCTAAATGGTGATATAACACTTCCTTCTATACTACAGCAAAAATGACCCCATTTATGGTACTTTATGCATATCATCCATCGTCCATCACATCATCTTTAAGAGAAAACTCTAAGGTTCAAGTAGTGGAAGATTACATTGAGCATCAACAACATGTTCTCCAACTCTTCAAGGATAACCTAAATTTGGCACAAAATCGAATGAAACAATAGGCAGATCAACATCGTAGTGAGAAAAGTTTTGATGTGGAAACTAGGTATTTTTACGGCTATAACCATAAAAAAAATGTCTCTCAAGAAAAATAAGAAGGATAATAAATTATCACCAAAGTACTATGGTCTTTACAAGGTGTTGCAAAAGATTGGTACTATGGCATACAAATTGGAGCTTCCTGCTTCTTCGCGAGTGCATCCAATTTTCCATGTTTCATGCTTAAAGAAGGTTATAGGTGACAAACTTCCAATTCAAACAATATTGGTAGAACTTGATGAGGAAGGAAAAATCATATTGGAACCTGAAGTAGTCATGGAAACAAAAACTCGATAGTTACGAAATCGATCAATTTCAGAGTATCTCATCAAGTGGAATAACTTACCCATTGAAGATTCTACATGGGAGGCTGAAAATTTTATAAAGAAACATCCAGAGCTACTCAAGCGTTGAGGAAAACACCTTTTTGAAGGAGAGGGGCATGTTAGGTCCCTATATTACTAGTGTAGTCCCATTTTGTTGTTAGTGTAGCCCCCTTATTGTTATTTTTTCACCCCTGTAACCCCCATATTATTATTATTGTGCCCTTACATTATAATTGTTAGGTCGAATAGGATTATATTATGACCCCATGGACTCCTATATATAGAAGGAGGTTTTGTCATTTGTATCATCCAAGAATTGTTCATTTATGTAATGTAAAGGAGGTTTCCCCCTCGAAGTGGCTTATTTCTAAGGCATTGATCTCTCTTTTCTTCCATTTTTGGAGCTGGTTTCATAACACATACACACACACACACACAGATATATATATATATATATATATATATATAGAGAGAGAGAGAGAGAGAGAGAGAGAGAGAGAGAGAGTCCAAGTCCATTTTAAATTCTGATCTATTAAAGGTCAAGAAGGATCAAATTTCTCAAGGTACAAACCTTTGAGATTTTCACCTTGAGAGATTTGATCTCTTTTAGTGCTTAATAAATATCGAGTTAAGATGGATCTGGACTGATAAATTAAAAATGATAGGTATGATAACAAAAGTCTTAAAAAAAATACCTATAAGTTGATAATGAAAATAAAATAATTTTTTTAAACAAAACATATGAATCATGTCACACCCATATGTGGGTGAATAGTAAATAGAATTTACTAAGAACTTGAACTTGATTTACCTATGATTAGTTAACTGTTCTTTTTTGTAAGCTGTAGTTAGGAAGGTTAATAGAAAATTCAAGAATTAATTTATTTTGATGTGGGCATGTTAATAAGTTGTTTTTTTTAATGATAGGAGAATGATTTATCTGGATGGCTATGTTGAGAAATTCAAACAAGAGACCCTGAATGCTTGTCTAACTACTTGGAAGGTAGGTGTTATTGTTTTATTAATGCTTCCTTAGGAATGAAAGGGAAGGAAAAGGGTTATTTTTCATTTCCACCTTTCTGTGAAGAAGAAGATCAAGAAGTTTGAATAAGAAAACAACTATAAAAGGAGAAGTTTCCTTAGTTGGGAAGATCCAAGTGGAACTATCCTTCTTGATAAATGCAGCTTGGACAATAAGTCTTGAGGTCTGCAAATGATCTAAAGGATCATTATCACTAGAGACTGCTAGGTAGTTGGAAACTCAAAGCGAGTCAGACGTGATTGTTAGACTCATAGGCAGGGAAGAGGGTTCTTCTCTGTTTGAATTTCCAGGCTTAGCTGCTGGCCATATAAGTATTCCTTTTAGTTTAAGGAAGAAATAGTACTAGTAGAATTTCTAGGAAAGAAATGATTTGTTTTGTTTTCTTTAAAATAATTTCAGAAAAGCATGAGTATCAGTAGTTCAAAAAAGAACGAAAAAGTGAGTTGTTCTGAGTAGAAAGGAAAATAAACAGAACTGGTAATTTTTGAGTTGTTTTAAAGTATTGAGTATATAATTTATAACCCAGCCTCGAATGACAAACTGTGAATGTAAGTGTTTATTACTGGTAGAGAGGATATAGCATTAGCATACATGAACGTGTTAATTCTATATGGGACATTATAGAAATAATACCTCTGCATTATGGTATGTCTTGTCGATAAAAAAACATATAGTTATATATGCTAAAGCGACTATACGTAGAATTATTGAAAAGAAAAAATGATTGTATCATGAATAGTGTTACTGTACAATAAATGCTGGAAAAATAGCGCATGAGTAGCCATACAAAGAAATAGTGTTGTAGTAGAACCTAATAGTGTGGAATATGAAATTTACGTAATGCTATCAAAATAATCGTGAACCGCCTTGCAGAAATAAAAGTGTTGTATCAAGAGCCATACCACAATATAGAAATAGCAGAGTAACAAACAAGGTTATGTCAAGAAGTTGGTTGATCAGTGAACTAGGTTATAATCGAATTTGTTTAAAATATTTAATCTAATGGCTTAGCATAGACCTTTGTATACCAAACAAAGTTTCTACTTGACATAGTAAGTAATGGTCGATCTTTTCCTAAAATCCTCAAGGAACAATCCTGTAGTAACTTCTTCGTCTGAGAGTCAGATTATGCTCGGAAGAATGTCTGTTCCAGAACTAAGATTGCAACCATAATTTTTTCTCCAATTGTGTAAATGTTAGGGTATAAAAAAATCAAGGACTCTGATCAGAAAAAAAAATTACCACAAAACAAGACATATATCAAATATGTTACAGGACAACATAATAGTAAATATACGACTTGTTGGAAATATTGGCATTGATGTCATTAACCTTATTGATGATAATTTATGTTGAATGTTATTATTGTTAAAGGCTGAAAGTGATGTGAAGTGGAAAAACTATGCTAATCAATATGAAGGCTAAAATGTTGTCAAGTGGGACATAATATATCAAGACAAAAGTTGAAATACATAAATTTCATTGAACATAAAATGTAGATAATAAAAATATGATTTTTCTCTTGTCTTTATTACTGATTGAGATGTTACAATGCCATTTTATATTACAAATATTTTTAGAATTGCAAATGAAACAAGTGAGCTGTCTTTGGAAGCCCAAGAGACAATGCTTCACTCCATATTCCGCAAGGAATACAAATAACCAAGTTTTCTTACTTATTAAATGTACAATGTGGAATGGAAAAATATATTTTGAGAGAGAAGGAATCTGTACTAGGAGGTTGATGGGCAGCAATAGAAGATAAAGAGAGAGTCAAAGAGAATAAGAATTTCATCAATAAATTTGACAACAGAATAGTCTATGAGGTAACCAAAATTTGTAACTTGACGTTGTGATTGAGACATTTATGTTCTCTTATTGTTGTTGTTTGAAAAAGAACATGTTATACCCTGTTGAGGTAGGAACCTCTTGTGGGTTGTAGCCTGCAGAAAACTTGTGGTAATTGGAGCTTCCTTTGGGGTAGGAGCCTCTTGTAGGTTGGAGCTTACAAAAATCTAATGTAATAAAGAGTAGCAGCTTGCCTTCACATCACTTTCAGCCTAACATTCATGGTTTTCTCCCTTCGTGGTTTACACTTATATCTTGTGTCTTCATGTGTTGTTTCTAAATTCTATGTGAATGATATTGAACTCTTGATAAGTAATATGAAAATTTCTCTTCTTGACACATGAAAAAATAGTTCAATATAGCATGAACATGAACCATTAGTTGCATAATAAAGTAAATATGAGCAAAATAAAAGAATATAAAATTACTGATTCATCCCCCCTCTTAGTAATTTTCAATTATAAATATCAATTGGTATTAGAGAAAGGTTTCTTCAGTAACAATCTAACAATTAGAAGGAGATCCTAAGTCAGCAAATGGCTTGTCAAGATGGACGCTCAACAAATAAATCCCCATTATTTACTGGTACAAACTATGAATTCTGGAAACTCAAAATGAAGACATACTTAATGTCTCTTGGAATAGAAGTCTAGGTTGTGGTGATGGTACGATATGATGAACCATAGGAAGGGACTAGTGACAGAGATGCTAAACTGGATTTTATAGCTAATGAAAATGATATGAATGCACTCCTGAGTGGTCTATGCGAGTCTAAATTTATCAAAGTAATGCATTGTCAGACAACCAAATAAATCTACGATAAATTAGAAAATATTCATGAAGGAGACAAAAAGGTAAATATGGCCAAATTGCAAATATATAGAACACATTTTGAAACTTTAAAAATGAATGAAGATGAATATATAGATAAATTATTCTTAAGAGTTGATGAAGCTGTGAATGTCATGATAGGTCTAGGGGAAACAATTAAGAAAAGTGTAATATTTCAAAAAATATTTAGGTCATTACCATTTGAATTCAATCCTAAGGTTTTAGCTATATAAGAGACAACAAAATTTGAGATTTTGAACAAGGACCAATTACCTAGTTCCTTAACAACGAATGAGATGAGAATTCCAAAAGGGAAGATAGTCATTAGGGAGGTAGACAAGTGCATAGAACAAAGGAATGTTCATGCTCAGGGTCTGATGAAGAAGAAGCAATATATGTTAGAAGATTTAAGAAAGGCACACGTAAGTAAAAAGGAAAACTTCCATTTAAATGATTTAATTGTGGAAGAGTGGGGGGTGAAAATGTGAAGTTGGGTTACACTTTTTGCCCTTTTTTGAGAAAAAAATTTCATTTTTTCCGGTTCTTCAACTTTCTGCAAGCTAAAACAATTTTTTAGTTTAGAATTTCATTTTGTGATAAAAATAAAAGTTGTCAGAAATTTTGTTAGCTTTCTATTACTTATTTTTTGGAAATTTTTTATACACATTTGATATGTCAACTTAACGTTTCTTTGAGTGTGTGTTTTTTAACAATCAACAGATTCATAAAAAGTCATGTTAACACACAATATTGTATTCTTTGAAAATTTGTGTTTTTGAGAAACAAAATGTGTTACAACAATCTAGATAGAGTCTACTTCGGTTTCATCATATTTACAAAGCCAATGGATGCATATCATAATTACTAGAATTTTTTGAACTGGTCCAATATGAAAAAACTACATATTTTGAATATGTTTCGTGACATAAGAAATTTCTTAACATATAAGTTATAAACTAAAAATCTAAAAACTACCCATTAGAGACGACGGACCAATGTAATGTACCATAATTTTTTCAACTTTTTTGTACAATGTATTTTGGAAGATACAAAATTTTGATTTCACTGAATCACAATGACCTTAAGAAATTGTTTGCATCCATTTTATAACAAAATTAATTAAAATTAGTAAATATTTATGAAATTCCATAAAAGTTATATTTCCTAAAAGTAGATTCAATTCTGAAAATTCTTGTCTTGGTTCCGACAGTTAATTCAGAATGTTTCATGGAGTTTAATCAGTCCAAAGTTGTAGAAACATATTCAGAGCTTGGTTTTGTGTAACTGGTGACGTGTTAGTTTGGCCGAACTCTTAAACAAAGTTCGAGTGAACTATTTTTTGCGCCGACGGCCCATTAAGTCAAACTACAAAATAGTTCAGCCGAACTATTTATAAAAAGTTCGGCTGAACTTTTACCTAACTTTTCGTCAGCCGGAAAGTACTGCTGAGCCCCTCCAAGAAAACATTTCGCAGAAATATAAATTGCCTTGAAATCATTCATTATTTTTGCATATTTTCACACATTTAGTCTGATTTTACAAAGGTCTTGATCTGATTTTGCAAAGAATTGTTTTGGGGTTAAGGAATTTTCTTGGAGGTACATTCAAAAGACACTTCTTTGAGGCACATTATTTTCATACATTTGGTCTGATTTTGCAAAGAATTGTTCTTGGTTTAAAGAATTTTCTTGGAGGTACATTCAAAGAACATTTTAGAAGACTTTTCTTGTAGGTACATTCAAAGGACATTTCTTGGAGGTATGTGATACAATTTTTTGGATGTTTTTTGGGCTTCATCTTTTTTTTAAGTATGGATTTGGGCTTAATTTTTATTATTTTTGAGGGTATGGATTTGGGCTTAATTTCGAAAGGAAATTTTTTGGACATTTTTTGGAAGTATTTTTTAAAATGATATTTTTTGAAGTATTTTTTAAAGTGGCATTTTTTATGAAGTTGGATTTAATTTTCAATAGACATTTTTTGGAGGCATTTTTTGAAATGACATTTTTTTAGAGTACGTGTTTTGAGTTGAAGTAAATCTTTTATAATGATTTTTTAAAATGAGTTTTTGTGTAACTTTTTAAATGAAATTTTTTTGTAGGACTTGGAAGGAAATATTTTTAGCTTGGTTTCATTTTTATAAGACCATTTTTTGTTGAATTTTTTAAAGTAAGTGTTTTGGATTGGAGTATGTATTTTTTGCAATATTTTGAAAATGAGTTTTTTTTTAAAATTAAATCTTTTGTGATGTTTTTTTTAATCAAGTTTTTGTCTAAATTTTTGAAGGAAATTTTTGAACTTTATACTCTATTATCATGGGAAATCGAAGGAATTGTACGATAAAATATGATTGAAAAAGAGACCCTGAGGAACGTAGAGAAGGGACGAGACAATATCGCAAAAGAAAGATAGAAGCACTCTCAAATATTGAAGGGGAAAATCAACCTCAACTAGAAGTTGAAGTAGGTATGTAAATGTAAATATTATGATTTTGATATATTTAAAATTTTCCCAGTGTAAAATGTGAAGCTTAATTTTTATTTGATGAATAATTTGAAAAATATTTTGCAATATAAACAGAGAGAGATATTCCTCAAAACATTGATGATGAGATACAAAATTTTGAAAGAGAAAGTGAAAGAGATATTGAACCAATGATTGAAGATGGTGAAAATGTTGAAAGAAATTCAAGTGAAGAAATTGAATCACAAGGTATATATATATATATATATACATGTTGAACACATGCATGTATTATTGAAATTATATATATATATATATATATATATATATTAATTTAGTTATTTATTGAATATGTAAACTTATTATGTACTATTCATTTGAATATGTACAGATGAAATCAATGTCGATGATGAGATGTTAGAAAATGTTGACACTCACACATATGGAGATAAAAACGCTGACCATTATATACGATATTGTGTTAACCACATTTTTTATTAGTATTTCATAAAGGAAAAGGTGACAGTTCAAGCCCAAATGTTGAAAGGTCTCCTATCATTAAGGAAATTAAAAGAAGCGACGACTTTATTGGGTATTCGAAAATCAACCAAAGATAAAAAAATGAAGAAAAATGTGATACAAAATATAAATAGTGCTATAAATTCAATTAGAATATCTAGACAAAACAATGTTTCAGTTGTACATAGAGCAATACATATGGCAGTGGTTTCATCAAATACTAAAGAGAATTGCTTGGTAAAATCTATGGCACGAGCATTAGGAACCTCGCGAAAAACTTTGCACAAACATCAGAAATTTCTGTTGTAAATAGATGTAAATGATGAACTTGCTTGTTGGAGAGCTATTTGTAGGCAACCATACAAAGATAGACTTGGATAAAATTTTAAAACAATAATATATGAATATCAGAAGAACAATTCACGTGTTTCGCCAACTACGAGGCATGTGATGCGAAGAAGAATAGCACGAAATCAGTACGAAGAACATGAAAAAATTTTCTTGGAAACCACTCAGATAGAGTTGTTCAACAAGTTCAAAGAAGAGAATCGTCAAATTCATGTTTTAATCAGTGCTTTTGTTCAACAAAAACCATGGTATGTAAAACCTATCACTGTACGCGACACTTGTTGTTGTCGTTATCATGTGGAATTTGAGTTATATTATGACATATTCCTTGATTTTGGTAGGAAATTTTGGAAGGATTCACCTCCTTCTTCCACTATCCATGATTTCATTTCTCAAATTCTATGTGAAAGAGAAAGAAATGAACTATTTTATGAAAAGAAATATGTTGGTGGTAAAAAATGCGATGATTATGGAAATTTGACTAAATTTCAAAACAAATATCATACTGATATAAATGATCAATCATTTTCCAACATGAAAATGAAATGGAAGAGATATGAATATATCCATACATCAATTCAAGGTGCAAATAGTGTTAAAAGAATTGAATTACGAGAAGAAGAAATTTTTGTGATAGACTTTTTGAGAAAATTTTAGGCAGAAATTTACAAATACACCAAGCATTCCCATAGAGCTCGATGGCAAGACTTGCAATTCAAAAAATTCCGTGAATTTTTTCCACCAGGGACCATTTTGTCAGTAATTGAATTTGCAGAAAACTACACATTTGTTCCACAAAAATAAATTCAGAGTGAATACTATCATTCTGACCAAGTCTCTATGCTCGTCCATATTCTTTATAGACATGCTGAACAAAACGTCGATCATATAGAAAGCACTAGTGAAAATCGACATATTATTAAAGAATATCACTTTTATAGCAGTGATGATCGTACACATGATACATATTTTGTATAACATTGTTTTGGAAATATTTATGATTCCTTGAAAAATTGTGGAATAACATTCAATGAACATTGGATATGGTCAGACGGATGCACAAGTCAATTCAAATCTACACGATCATTCTTTTGGTTGTGTTGTCTTCATAAGAAAACCTGCATTAAACATTGTTGGAATTTCTTTGAGATTGGCCATGGAAAAGGAGAACATGATGGTGCAAGGGCATGCATAAAATGAGCACTTCGAAGATATCAAATGAACCCCTCTACAAGCCGACTTGTGGATGCAAAAGAAGTTGTTCAATGGTGCATCACTGCTCCAATCCATGAGACTAAATAATCAAGGTAAGTGCGAAGGTACATTCAATTTAATTTTTATTGGATATCAAATTTTTAACAATGTACATTTATCACAATGATTATCTTTGATTGTATTTTGATATCATATTTACATTATTTTTTAAATTTTCCATATAAAGGTTTTTTTGGCATATTGGGATAGAAGACGTAGATAGATCAATTGGAAATGACGTTGAAACAATAAAAGGGACTCGAAAATTGCATTCAATTAAAACAAAGTCGTCCAGAAATGTGTTTGCATTGGATAAAAGAAAATATTCTTGTTTTTGTCATGTTTGCATAAACAACACAAAATCCAATGATGTTTGTGAAAAAAAAATGTATGTAAAAGATTGGAAACATACAGAGCTAAATACAAAGGGCAAAATGTTTGTTGCAATGTTTGAAGAAATGCAATCAGAGGAGACTACAATATCATCTGATGGTGATTGAGTTTCTGATCTTGTTAGAGAAGGTAACATTTGAATTTCTTTCTAATGATAAAGATATAGAAATAAATTTGAATATGTATAATTATGTTAAGTTTGTTTTATTGTGCAGGAGATGTTTTTGTTGTAATTGCACCTACTGGCAATGATGAAAATGTGAAGTATTATTTGACGCATTTCACTGAATGAAAAATGAAATTATTAGAAGACTATAATGATCACGGATTTCCATATGAAAGAGGATATATTATATTGAGAGGTTATTTTTTCAAACAAAATCATCAAAGTGGGGATTTTGTTTACTTTGAATACTATGAACCTAATTTCATAAGTTGTCAATATAGTCACTTGGTGTGTGTAGCACACATAAAGTTGATAGAGGTTCAATCAAAGTAAAAAACAAAAATTAAGAAATGGAAAATGTCAAAATCCGATGATGAACGGATTATTAAAGATGGCATTCCATTGGAATTTTCTTGATTGAACTGCCCAACAATTTATTCTCTTTGGATTATATGTTCTAGAACTTTTAGTACTTAATTAAAAATTGAGCTACCTTGTTATGTTATCAGTGCAAGTGTTTGCACATGTACAAATTGTTTTGGTACATGCACACTCTAGTATCAACTGAAAGTAGCTTTTCTATACATGCATTGATGAAAAATATTGCATGTATTGGATATATGTATGTGTGTGTGTGTTCTAGAATGCAATTAACTGTTCAAGTAGTTTTACTATGTGCATTGATGAAAAATGTTTCACGTACTCAATATATATGTTCTAGAATGCAATTAACTGAAAGTAGTTTTTCTATGTGCATTGATGAAAAATGTTGCACGTACTGGATATATACACGAAATGAATGCACGCCTAGTTTTTCTTGTGGGATTTTTTGGTAAAATGTATCCACAATGTAAATAAATCCACAATATAGTTTTGTACGAAGATTTATTTCAGACAAGAGACTCAAAGCACTTCTACGACTTTTGGTGGGATTTGACCCACATCTCTATTCCTGATTGAAAATCTAGTACACAATTTGTCTATCCAATGGTCGGATATGTTCTATGTGCATTGATGAAAAATGTTGCGCATATATATATATATATGTGTGTGTGTGTGTGTGTGTGTGTGTTCTAGAATGCAATTAACTGAATGTCATCAATTTACCAATTTATAAATCAACAAGGCTACCTAGTTGAGTGCATTAATCACATTGACCCCAATTCAACAAACATATATCTACTTCTTATATTCCCAATCAAAATTAAAGGGATTTATATGGGAAAGAGGCAGAACATATAGCCCATGAACTACTTTTTAGAGGTCAATGAAGGTATCATCATGTGGGAAAATGTTTCAAGAACACTTGATCGTACTTGAAAGTAATCTTAAGATTGTTTTTTTATCTCTACATACTACATACTATTGTTTGAGTGAAAAATTTTTCCAACGAAAAGAACATAGCTTTTCAATTCAACTAACCATATCAATTGAGCTCTATTTCAAAAAAAGGTAAAAAAAACCAAAAAGCTAACAAAATAACATCCTTGATTGTTATTTTTATTGGAATAACTAAATCATATTAAGGATTCTCTTCATTGAATTTTTTTTTCGATGGAGAATCCTTAAAATATGATTTAGCTATTCCAACAAAAATGACAACCATGAATGTTATTTTGCTGACATATTATGTGGCATGTTAACTTTTCTTTACTCTTTTTTCAATTAGAGCTCAATTGATATGGTTAGTTGCACTGAAAAGCTATGTTCTTCCCATTGGAATTTTTTTCACTCAAACAAGAGAAGAGCATGTAGAGATCAAAAACAATCTTAAGATGCGAAATGTACTTCAACCATCCAAAACTTGAATTTTATTTTATTTTTTATTATATCAAAACAAATTACTTCACATGTCATACCAATTGTAGTTCAACTATCCAATAAAAACATTAAACATTTAACATTATATCACATGCCAAATGTAGATTGAAATCATCCAAAACTTGAGTATTAAAAACTTTTTGATTATATCACAACATTACTTCACATGCCTAATGTACTTCCACCTTCCAAAACTTGAGTTTTAAATTTTTTTTGATTATATCACAACATTACTTCACATGCCATGCCAATTGTAGTTCAACTATCCAATTAAAACATTAACATTATATCACATGCCAAATGTAGATTGAAACCATCCAAAACTTAACCTTTAATTTAACAAAAAATTATATATCACAACATTACTTCACATGCCAAATGTACTTCAACTATCCAAAACTTGAGTTTTAAAATTTTTTTGATTATATCACAACATTACTTCACATGTCATGCCAATTGTAGTTCAATTATCCAATAAAAACATTAAACATTAAACACTATATCACATGCCAAATGTAGATTGAAACCATCCAAAGCTTGAGTTTTAAAAACTTTTTGATTATATCACAACATTACTTCACATGCCATGCCAATTATAGTTCAACTATCCAATAAAAACATTTAACATTATATCACATGCCAAATGTAGATTGAAACCATCCAAAACTTAAATTTTAATTTAACAAAAAATTATAGATCACAACATTACTTCACATGCCAAATGTACTTCAAGCATCCAAAACTTAAGTTTTAAAAACAAAACAAATTATAACACATCATTACATAACATGCCAAATGTAGTTCAAAAGCAAAACATTAATTTATAGATGACAACATTACTAGTAGTTCAACTATCCAAAACTTAAGTTTTAAAAACCAAACAAATTATATAACAACATTACTTCACATTCACATGCCAAAAGTACTTCAACCATCCAAAACTTAACTTTCAAAAACAAAAAAAATTATATTAACACAATAAAATATGTCCAAAAATTGTAGATCTCACAAGTATCAAGTATCAAGTTATATATATGACTGTGCATCTAGATAATATATAAAAAAGTAAATTTAAGACTAGAAATATCAATCAAATCTACAAATCATGTCCATCAAATACAGATGGATGTACTGTCTTTCCTAGTAGAGTCTCAATCCGTGAGCTATCTTGCAAAGCATGGGGAACTTGTACACAATGCACGTACAAACATTAAAATTTGATGTTTTAAAAATGAGTGAGAATATATAGAACTTCATGTAAAAAACAAAATATAAAAAAAATCATGCAATACCTCATGAGGTTCCCTCTCCATTTGTTCACCTGCTACAACTTCCCCCATGGGAACATCTCCAACAGTAAACTGTACAATATACATGTACAATTATATATATATTAAAAATTTTCAGATGAAAATGCACATGTGTATATATAAACTTATTTTCAATAATATTAAAAAAAAGTTAGACAACTTGTTCAAATGGTTGAAATGGTGTGGATGTTCCTATCTCCGTCGCTAGAGTCTGTGGATTAAAGAAATCTTCTATAGAAACCTAAAATTCAAAATTTTAAAAGTATAAAATAACTCAAGATCAAGATCTCAATTTATAATAAAACTTAAATAAACTTCAATTTATAAATTATAACTTTTAAAAAAACATATATATATTTAAAAGTGAAAAATTGAATACTTCTGCAGGTGAATTTGGGACATCTCCTAAGAGAGGCCCCAAAAGAAGATCTCCAAAAACCTAAAATTCAAAAAATTTAAAATAACTCAAGATATAGATATATATATTTCAATTTTTAATGGAACTTTTTGAGGTGGAATATATATATAACTTAAACATAACGAAAAGTAATTCCTAGTTCATACTTGCTGTGGACAAAGCACATCCCCAAAAGATGTAGAAGGTACATCTCCCAAGGAAGAAGAAGGTACCACCATCCCAAAAACATCGGACATAATCGGAATCTGTTAAAACATTTTATTATTATATATGTACATGTACATGTGTGCAAAATTATTTATTTTAAAAATATCACTTAAAAAACACTAACATTTGTCAACATATCTTGATGGTGAGACCCATCTTCATTGTTTGAACCAGAGGCCCCGAACGTGATATTAACATTTTCGTCATTCATCATGCGTGACAACTACAAATGGTGTTTTAACATATAATGATACATTTTTGTTAGATTAATGTACATACAAATAAATGTATACATGTACATACACATGTATTTATTACAAATTGTACACATGTATGTGTTAAAATAATTGAACCCTAAGGTCATTAACACATAACGTTCTCGTGCCCTCTTCCTCATGAAGAATTGGGTCTTGCCAACCATTGCGATAATTCTTTGCATATATTCAGAGATATTCAACATTCATGTTGTCAATCTCTTCATCTGTACAATACACGAAATTGGCACATGCATTCTCACGTGCTCTTTGTCGATTTAGATAAACATCGACTCCACCCAATCCGCTATGAAAACTATCGATCATGACATCCCTTACTTCTTGACTTATTTGAGAAGTCAAACCCATCTCTGACCGCAGAGTTTTGATCTGAAAAGGTCGACTCACCAATGGTGGCTCAGGGCGAGGCAACTCCACATCTCACCTAGCACCCCTACGGTCACACAATCGACCTTTCCCCAGACCAAAAAATTCTAACGGAAGGTCATTGTAATTGGGTTTCATTTCCAAAAAAAATTCTGCATAAAACAATTTTGCAAAATAAACAAGAACCTCGTCATTCCAAGGGAGCCTTCCATAGGTCACAAGGTGCCTATCATACAAATAGTGAGCTATATGGGAGTGCTTGAAATATTTCACCTTCAACATTTTTTTTTTGGCCCTTCCTTGAAATTAAACATTGAATTCACCATTTCTTTTTTAACTCTTTGTTTTACATCCTCCCAGTTATCGGGACCTATTACTGTTTCCTTTCTCTTTCTCATGACTTCTACAAATTTATCAGTCATTAGCCCAATATTTTTGTACACATTTACTAGTTCGCCCAATGAATGTGTAACTATTTCAAGGCTTTTTCAAATCTCAGCAGGTAGAGTCAAAGCCACGAGATCTCTTTGCAATTTTGCATGAAGTTGTTGACACCTTTCTAAAGTGCATTGCGCCATGTTTCTTTCCCATGGTATATTAGAAATGTCGGCCGGATAAGTTGTGGTGGGTAGACAACCTTCTTCTTGAATGTAGCGTTCTACCTTGCGTCTATTTTGACCAACATTTGGAACATTTTCAGCCTCTGTATCAATATATATAAAATTTTGTATATTAGAAAAAACACATGTAAACAAATTTGTACAAATTTAATGAAAAAAATATTGAAATTGATGGCAACCTCGACGTGGTTGGTTAGCATCTTCTCCACCTTGAAACTGTTGAGAACTAGAACGACCCTGCTGAGAACTAGCACCACCAGCCGTTGATTGGCCTCTGGGGGAATAAATATCACCAACTTCACGCAACCTGATACCACTTATTGATGCCCCCCTAAGGGGATTTGAACCACCACCAACCTCTCGATAGGAGAGAGAAGCTTCATAAACAAATGTGAATTTATAATCAATTGAAAAATACATGCATACATATAAATACACGTGTACAAATTCATTGATTAAATTGTGTTAAAAGCATACCATGACTGAGTGAAATATGGGCATCCATGGATGGAGTAGAGACCCTTCTCTTCTTATTAGCTCCTAAAAAATAAAAAATGAAACTTATTAACAACTAATTTAACTCACAAAGTTGATAAAAAATCAATTCCATATGTACACACATGTATGGAGATTTAAGATTATATTTAAATACCATGAATAGCTCTCGATCCCTGATCCCCCCTCTCGTAGAGATATGGGATTTTGTTTTATCTTCATCGTTCATCCTCCATGATATATATATCTACGGTGGACATTTACAATTATTTTTTTAAATAACTAATTTAAAATAAATTCAAAATAAATTTCAGAAAATTAATGTAATTTAGTGTAAACAAATTATGTAAAACACAACTTTCAAAGCACTAATTGATGTGTGAAACTCAATTTAAGCAAAAAAAAGTTATAAAAATGATAAGTTCACCAAATTGTGTTTTACATGGTGGGAGCACACTTGGTATAAAATTGAAAAAAAACACATCGTCATTAAAAAAGAAGTGAAACTCCATTTAAACAAAAATAAATTGAAGTCCCTGCATTTTAATTTCATAAAAATGTGAATTTCACCACTTGTTGCAAATGTGAAGTTCACCAAGTTGCGCTTTAGATGGTGTGGTGGGAGCACACTTGGCATATAATTGAAAAAAGTACATGGTCATTAAAAAAGACGCATTTATAAGTACACGACACACACATATCCAAGATATGTTACAATGTCGATCAATAAATTTTGAAGGAGTGTCTCAACACTAATTCATCTTTGAGAGATGAATCTTGAATTTTTGAAGAAAAGCGTCTCAAAACTAATTCATCTTTGATAGATGAATCTTGAATTTTGGAAGAAGAGTGTTTCAAAACTAATTCATCTTTGAGAGATGAATCTTGCACTGGCATTGCCCCATATAATTCTAATTCATCTATTAATTCATCTTTGATAGATGAATCCTGAATTTGCGTTGCCCCACACAATAGATCAATAGAAATCTTATGCACATTTGTACAATGCCTTATACTAAAAAATTGAAATTGGCTAACAATATTGTTTGTTATTCCATATAGTTCTTTTAGCTTCTCCTTCTTAACTTGGTACACGCCATTCATCTGGTTGCACACAAGTTCAGAATTGGTGAAAACTACAATTCCATTTGATCCATACTCCATCATTGTTCCCAAGCCTTCTATCAATCCAATATAATATGCCTCATTTTTTGTTGTTCTTCCCGGTATATTCGTTTTCCTTTGAACGACTTTGCTAGTCGCAATATTGGAAAGCACATATGTAATCACTACTTTCCCTGGATTGGGAGAGCAAGGAAATTCTATGCATAATTTCCATTTTTCAACAATATTTAATGGTTTTCTTATCCCTAAAAAAAGAACAAATTCAATAAAAATATATATTAAATTGACATTTATTGCAAATGCATGGAAGAAATGAAAAACTTTTATTTAGATCTATTCTAGAGACTGACTGTAGAGGAATTTACTAGATATGTCACCTTTCATAAAATATGAGATCTAGAGGCTATCTAGCCCTTTAGAGACTCTACCTATATAACTTGTAGAAGTTAACACTACCAGTCCCAATTATACCCTATGAAGGGAAAATATCACAATTATATATTAATGTGCATGTGTTTTACATTGAATATTTTTCATTTTGTTAAGAATCTATTTTCAAAATATTTAAAACTATATACTTGGTTAAAACCTATGTTTTGTATCAAATTACTTTTTGTTTCTAAATACTATACATGTTGAATATAAAATATTTTTTCTCTCTCATTGTTTGAGACCATGGATATGAAAATGAAAAACTTATAATTAGATTTATTCTAGAGATTGATTGTAGGGGCATTTACTCTTAGGTTAAAACCTATGTTTTGTATCAAATCACTTTTGGTTTCAATGGACAACTTTTATGGCCAATTTGTGTTTTACATGTTGAATATAAAAGGTTTTTTCTCTCTCATTATTTGAGACCATGGACATGAAAATGAAAAACTATATACTTGGTTAATACCTATGTTTTGTATCAAATCACATTTTGTATCTAAACACTATACATGTTGAATATAAAAGGTTTTTTCTCTCTCATTGTTTGAGACCATGGATATGAAAATGAAAAACTTCTAATTACATCTATTCTATAGATTGACTGTAGGGGCATTTACTCTTAGGTTAAAACCAATTTTTGTATCAAATCACTTTTGGTTTCAATGGGAAACTTTTATAGCTAATTTGTGTTTTACATGTTGAATATAAAAGGTTTTTTCTCTCTCTCATTGTTTGAGACCATGGATATGAAAATGAAAAACTTCTATTTAGATCTATTCTAGAGATATGGCTAATTTGTGTTTTACATGTTGAATATAAAAGGTTTTTTCTCTCTCATTGTTTGAGAGGTCATGGATATGAAAATGAAAAACTTCTATTTAAAACTATTCCATAGATTGATTGTAGGGGCTTTTACTCTTAGGTTAAAAACTATTTTTGTATCAAATCACTTTTGGTTTCAATGGGAAACTTTTATGGATAATTTGTGTTTTACATGTTGAATATAAAAGGTTTTTTTCTCTCTCTCATTTTTTGAGACCATGGATATGAAAATGAAAAGCTTCTATTTAGATATATTCTAAAGATATGGCTAATTTGTGTTTTACATACATTGAATATAAAAGGTTTTTTCTTTCATTGTTTGAGACCATGGATATGAAAATGAAAAACTTCTATTTAAAATTATTCTAGAGAATGAATGTAGGGGCATTTACTCTTAGGTTAAAACCTATGTTTTGTATCAAATCACTTTTGGTTTCAATGGGAAACTTTTATGGCTAATTTGTGTTTTACATGTTGAATATAAAAGGTTTTTTTCTCTGTCTCATTATTTGACACCATGGATATGAAAATGAAAAACTTATATTTAGATCTAATCTAGAGATATGGCTAATTTGTGTTTTACATACATTGAATATAAAATGTGTTTTCTCTCATTGTTTGAGACCATGGGTATGAAAATGAAAAAATTCTGTTTAAAACTATTCCATAGATTGACTGTAGGGGCATCTACGCTTAGGTTAAAACCTATGTTTTGTATTAAATCAGTTTTGGTTTCAATGGGAAACTTTTATGGCTAATTTGTGTTTTACATGTTGAATATAAAAGGTTTTTTTCTATGTCTCATTATTTGAGACCATGGATATGAAAATGAAAAACTTCTATTTAGATATATTCCAGAGATATGGCTAATTTGTGTTTTATATGTTGAATATAAAAGGTTTTTTCTCTCTCTCATTGTTTGAGACCATGGATATGAAAATGAAAAACTTCTATTTAGATCTATTCCAGAGATTGACTGTAGGGGCATTTAATCTTAGGTTAAAACCTATGTTTTGTATCAAATCACCTTTGGTTTCAATGGGAAAATTTTATGGCTAATTTTTGTTTTTCCATGTTTAATATAAAAGGTTTTTTCTCTCTCATTGTTTGAGACCATGCATGTGAAAATGAAAAACTTCTATTTAGATCTATTCCAGAGATTGACTACAGGGGCATTTACTGGATATGTCACCTTTCATAAATATGAGATCTAAAGGCTACCTAGCCCTTTACAAACTCTGCCTATAGAACTATCAAATCCCTTTTGGTTTCAATGGTTTGTCTATTTTCTAATGTGTTTTTATCAAATCACTTTTGGTTTCAGTATATTATGGAATCTTCTGTGTATGTGGATTATATTATATGTTTACAATCAATAAAAATCATATAGTAAAATATTTTGGTGAAGAGATGAAATTTGAATTCGGGATGTGAATGATTGGAGAACTTATCTTTTACCTAGGGCTACAAGCCATAAATTATACAAAATTCAATAGGCATATCCATTTCTCAATATAAATACCTAAGAGATATGTTGAAAAGTTTGAAATGCAATACTATAAACCTAAGTGAATCTTGATATCAATTAGATGGAAGTTGTGTGCAGATGATGGATGATGAATGACCTAAGTGAATATTCATATCAATTGGATGAAAGAATATGATGAATGATGAATGAGGTGATGTTGATCATAACCTTTACATCTATATGATAGGAAGCTTGATATACATAACAAGGTTTAGACTAGATATAAATTTGGAATTTATATTAGTTGGAATATTTCAATATAACAGAGTCATCTATTACCAACAAAAAGATATTAAGATACTTGAAAGAGACTACAAACAATGGACTATAGTACCTAAAAGGTGAGAAATTTACATTGACAACATAAAGAGATTCAACTAGGCTTGTGTGGATGACATTAAAAGTACAAGTGGACAATGTATAATTCTACTTAGAAGAGTCTTTGGTTGAATGTTTAAGGAAGAAAGAGTCATTACTTGGACAATGTATAATTCTACTTAGAAGAGTAAGAAAGAGTCATTACTTCTCTATCTAGAGTAGAAGTGGAATACATAGTAGTTACTTCTTTTTGCAGACAAGTGTTTTGGTTGAAACGGGCTCTACAAGATATTAAGGTAAATTTCAGTGAACATATATCTATTAAGTGTTTCAATAAAAGTGTAATAATAATTTCAAAAATAAATATTCTACTTCCTTCAATCACTAAACATATCATCATAAACTACCACTTCCTCACACAACAAGTCTTTGAGAAAATAGTGAAGATGGAATACATACCCACAAAGCCTCTTGTTAGAGAAACATTTGAATATGTGAGAAGAAATTAGGGATAGTTGTAAATTATTGTCACTTATTTGACTTCAAAAGAGGAGCCTAGAATATCACAGAGAATATGAAATTGAGTGAAATATCTATGTGGGAGAGCACACAATATCTAAGGGGGAGAATACAATATAAGGAAGGATTAAAAAGAGTAACAAGAAGCATATGAATGTGTCAATAATTTGAAGTAGTCAAGAAGCATAACAAAGGACCATCATCAAATTGCAAGATCATGTAGTCTTCTTCATGAAGAAGTAACATTAACTGGGTTCATCATTTAAAGGTTCATTGTTTAATGAAAATATCAATGAAAAAAAAAGTACATATGTATATATAAATTATATAAACATGTAAATAAATATTCTCAAATGTACACAGTAGTATTATAAATTTTCATATCTAATTAATAGATGTTGAAGATGAGTCTAGCTCATTATTTATTGGCATTATCATAACTTTCGCAAAAGCTCCTCCTAAATCTAAAAATGAATATGGAATGAATCATTGTATATTATGATAAATCTTGTATTTAAATGACATTTGATATATGAAAAAAAGAAATGGGGTCTCTTCATATATGTCAGAAACAAATTAGGAATAGTTCTTGTAAAATATTGTCACTTATTTGACTTCAAAAGAAGAGCCTAAAATATTACAGAGAATATGAAATTGAGTGCAATATCTATGTGGGAGAGTACACAATATGTAAGGGGGGGAATACAATATAAGGTAGGATTAAAAAGAGTAACAAGAAGCATATATGATTGTGTCAATAATTTGAAGTACTCAAGAAGCATAACAAAGGACCATCATCAAAGAACATACGATTTTGTTAATAATTTGAAGTAGTCAAGAAGCATAACGAAGGACCCTCATCAAATTGCAAGACTAAGTAGTCTTCCTCATGAAGAAGCAAAATTAACTAGGTTCATCATTTAAATGTTCATTTTTTAATGAAAATATTTATGAAAAAAAAAAGTAGATATTTATATATAATTTATATAAACATGTAAATAAATATTCTCAAATGTACATAGTAGTATTATAAATTTTCATATCTAATTAATAGATGTTGAAGATGAGTCTAGCTCATTCTTTATTGGCATTATCATAACTTTCTCAAAAGATCCTCTTGAATCTAAAAATGAATATGGAATGAATCATTGTACAATATGATAAATCTTGTATTTAAATGACATTTGATCTATAAATAATATGGAATGAATCATTGTACATTATGAAGAGTCATGAGATCCACATTTCCACCATACTATTTGCAAGTTCTATATGAAGATATGTAGTCTAATAACTAATCAGTTATGATATTTGTGTAAATATGAAAATGGTTCTATGATATAAAGGCCAACATGGGATCAAACTACAATGTTACATTTCATTCCATCACTACTATTCCTCTAAATCCTTTAACTTTGTCTTATGAAAGAAAATTTATATATGCTATGCTAGATTTGAAAGCTAGATTTAAATGTATACAAATTGTGAATGGTTAAAGTATTAAAGTATAAATTGGTTGTAGGTCTTATAAAAGATAAACTTCATTTACAGAAGAAGAATTAACATCACATTCTTCATATCTCTCCAAGAGGACTATATTTATCACAATGTTTTGAGTAGACCATGAAGATAATAAAAGAATACATTTGGAAAAGGAAAATAAAGATCTAAATGCATATGACAGTCAATAAGGTAGTGCCTAAATTCAAGCAAACAATGAAACAAAGCTCAAAGAAATACTAAAATTGCAGGGGAATTTCATACATGCAATAAAAAAACAAGAAAAAGAGGGAAACAAAAAATTTCACCATCAGATATCATTGAAAGAGACACCACTAGTACTGATATATTGAATAATTTCATACATTGAACTACTACAAATGGAAATGAAGAAACAAACATCAATAGACTCTAAATGGCCTTTCATACAATTATTTTTTTGCCAGAACCCTCTAAGACTAACACTAATTCCCTACAATGAAGTTTTCGCATACATCCAGAAACAATGAAAAACAATTTATGTTCTAAAGAGAAAGAAAGAACTAACAAATATGTATATATATACAAAAATTCCCTAGAATAGAAGGCAAAGAATGGGTGCCAAGTATGAGGTGACATAATGTAACTTGAAGAATAGAGTTATAATTCTTTACTCTATATAATTGATAGGTTTTGAGATAGCTGGAGATAGAAAGGAAAATAAAAATAAATCTGATAATGAATAGTGTCAAGAAATCCTGATAGCTCTAAAACCTTACCGGAATTTTCAGAAGTAGCAGAAGATTGAAGAATAGAGTTATAATTCTTTACTCTATAGAATTGATAGGTGCAGAGATAGCTGGAGATAAAAAGGAAAATAAAAATAAAGCTGATAAGGAATAACGTCAAGAAATCCTGGCAGCTCTAAAACCTTACAGGAATTTTTAGAAGCAACAGAAGCTTGAAGAATAGAGTTATAATTATTTAATCTATAGAATTGATAGGCACAGAGATAGCTGGAGATGGAAAGGAAAATAAAAATAAAGCTGATAATGAATAGTGTCAAGAAATCCCAGCAGCTCTGAAACCTTACAAGAATTTTCAGAAGCAGCAGAAGCTTGAAGAATAGAGTTATAATTCTTTACTCTATAGAATTGATAGGTGCAGAGATAGTTGGAGATAGAAAGAAAAATAAAAATAAAGCTAATAATGAATAGTGTCAAGAAATCTCGGCAGCTCTGACACCTTACAGGAATTTTTAGAAGCATCAGAAGCTTGAAGAGAATGATTTTACTGGGGTTGTTTTTGAAGGGAAGTTTTATGCTCCCCAAGATTTTGAGGCCTTGGAAACCATGCCTACAAGGGCATAAATCTATGCCAAGATCTTGGGCTCACTGGAGAAATTCAAAAATACCAAAATTGATAGCCTAACAATAATTGCGCTAATCTTAATAAATTTTATAATACATATTAAATACGACGGCCACAACAGCGATAACCACAATCCAGAATAATGATAAAAAATGCCCCTCAAGCAAGCTAGTAGAAAGGACGAGAG
Organism: Pinus albicaulis; assembly: GCA_034641835.2. Lineage (NCBI taxonomy): Eukaryota > Viridiplantae > Streptophyta > Pinopsida > Pinales > Pinaceae > Pinus > Pinus albicaulis. The sequence continues at coordinate 590,191,459 of CM076578.1, read as the reverse complement.
ACCAGGCTGACAACCAAGAACAACAGGGGGATGGAATGGAGCAGCGAGAAATAAGATTCAGTTCTTAATCCGTGGAACTCAATCTATTTCGTCTGGCGGTCAATGTGTCGATCAATAAGCTCTATGGCTATGACTGTTTCTGTATTACTGTAAGGCTACGACTATTGCTTATATATATTTAATAATAATAAATATATCTTCACTTTCAAAATGTCTGTAAATTCTCTCTTAATTTTCCATACCATCAAAGTAATCAAAGAAATCTCTCTTAACTGTATTGGAAAACACCTCAACTAATTAATTTCATGGTTTTAGATTACCTGGAAATCTGCTCAGCACAACTCCTGAGCAGCAATTCACAGGCGCCAATTCATTCGACGCAACTCTTGAGCAGCAATTCGCGGGTGCCAAATTAGCAACAGAGCAGCAACAATGCCACAAAAACGAACATAAATGAAAATCAAAGCAGAATCTCGTGAAAAACATAATATGCGAACAAAGACGTGCGAAAATGAGACAATTTGTGAGTGATATATTTATAAAATATGAGTTCAGTTGAACTATTTTAAAAGTTTGGCCAAACTACTTGTTGTCGTTTTTCCCATCTCTGGCCAAAAATCTGTGTTGAGCCCCAAAGATGTCCTTCTCTTTCACCACATTTCACTTCATTTCCTTTGTTCCTTATCAATTACAGGCTTAAATGATCAATAGTATTGATTAAAGTTACTTTAGGAATGTATACAATGATTGACTTGCTATATTTTCGTGGTTTTGTTGTTGCAGTAATTTTTGACTAGACTCAGCTACATAATGCAGTCATTCCGTAGCTAGTCACCTATTCCGCAGCTATCTTCATGTTCTCACAGGTTCCAGGTGTCACCTCAAAGAAAAACGCATATGGTTGAATTCCACAACACTCCCCCATCATTTCTTGCTCTCTACGAAGTCTAAGCTAGAATCTATAGGTGGTTATGCACGTGGAAGAGATCAAAACTAAGAAGCAGATTCCTACTAGGACAAGGACTGTACAGATGTCCTTAAGCACAGTACGAGGCCTCCACAAGAGTTCTAATTTGATTTTAATTGCAAAAGACACTTATCCCTATATTTTCTCAAGGGCAGTTATGTAATTTTCTTATAAGTATGACTCGGGAGACTGAGAGACAATTAGCTAGATTAATGTTTTGTTGCTAGATCTCAGAAGACCGTAATACTTTGTTTTTGAAGTATTTTTCCTTTAATGAAAGAAGCACGACTTTATTGCAATATCTGAGGAAATCTTGAGGAGATTTGTACGCTAATACGGTGGTAGAGGGCCCCTACTACCTGAGAAGATTTGTGCATATGGTTTAGATAAGTAACTTAGCCTTGTTTCATTCCTAGTTTAAGCAATTTTCTGACCTTTGTGTTTTATACTCACTTGCAGTGGATGCTACATCCAGTCTTATTCTTACGAATTGTTCCAAAATATCACTAACATTGAATGAGATATAACTGTTGTATTTTAGGAATTAGTTGCATTTCTCTGAACTTTATGTTTTATGCTTATTTACATTGAATGTTACAGCCAGTCTTGTTCTTACAAATTGTTCCAAAATATCACTAATACTGAACAAGATAGGGATGTAGTATTTTAGAGATTAGTTGCATTTTAGTTCAGTTGTAATACTCCAGAGGTTAATTTCGTTTTAGCACAGCTCTGTCATTATATTTCAAGTTTGATTGATTGCATTCTAGTTCTGTTCTATCCATTGTATTTCAAGTTTGATTAGCTAGTTGTACTTTAGTTTTGTTAAATTAGACTTAACAGCCTTCATTATTTACAAACTAATCTTGTTTTTAATTTCTATTAATACATCATTGTCGTAGGAACAAGAATTGGTAATGCATTTTGAAGTCTCGACTGTTCTGTAATTTCTCATAATTTTACAAACTGCCTCTTTTCCAAAGCTATTCCAAAATATTTCTAACTCTTGAATGGGGCTTAATAGTGATATTCTGAGTTGTAGAATGGATTAATATCAGTTTCATAAGTTAATTTAGAGTAGAGTTCCTCACTATGTCACAGACTATCTTTTCCAATTATGTTCCAACAAATTTCTAGCCATAGATGAGATTTTCTCTGTGATATTGTAGGTGGTTGTTTACTTAGAAGAACCTCACTGCATTAAACTTATCCTTTTATCAAGCTATTCCAACATATTTCTAATGAATGAATTGGATTGAGTTCATGTTATCAGTTATTGAGTTCATGTTATGAGTTATTGTTAAATTTTTGCATTCTCTGTTCTTTAGTGCCATACATATTTTAGACTAGGTTTCGCTCTATTTTAGTGTGACCAACAACTTATCTTTACCAAAATTTAGTTCTTTTTCTCTTATAATAAAAACACAAAACAAAAAACATTAAAAAAAAAACTAAACACAACGTAGTGAGAAACAGATACCTAGGCACATATAGTGCACCTCACTTCAGCAGTTTACTAGCCCTGGTTGACAATTTATGACATCAATTTAGGAACACTAAGTTGAGCAGACATTTTTTCACTATTGTCAGGGAAGTGTAACTAGGTAGCCTTGTTTCTTACCTCCCAAAAACAATGATATGCGTAGAGAAAGAGACTCAAGGGGTAGATTCATAAGAAGCAGAAGCTTGATTCCTAGAACACCACTTGTTTCACCAAGACCAAGAGCCAACACACCTCCAACTCAAACCCACATTCCATCCTTTACTGATCCTAGACTTCCAGAGGATTTAAGATAAGATATTCCATTAGAAAGACCTTCCACTTCATCCACTAAACCTGTCTTAGAAGAAGATTCAAGGACTCCTGCTAGAGACACAACTTTTCCACTTCCACAGAAGAATCAACTATGGCAGAAGAAGGGGGAGGAGGAGTATTTAATGGAGAACAAACACTATTTGGAGGGGGTAGAGGTAGAGGTATAGGAGAAGGAGGCAGAGGAAGAGGTAGAAGAGAAATGGGAAGCTCTTTTGGGTTTCCTATAGTAGATGAAGAAACCAATGCAACTATGAAAAACATTTCACCCTCTGTCCTTCCAAACTTTTATGGACTTAAAACTGAAGATCTTGAAACCTTCCTATTTGAATTTGAAGTCCTATGTAGAACCTATGATTACTTACAAGATGCTTAAAAACTTAAACTATTCCCTTCAACATTGAAAGGAGCAGCATTAAAATGGTTCATGAGTTTGATCAACAGTTCTATTAGAACATGGGAAGACATGAAACAGGCATTTCTAGAGAGGTATTTGGATTACTGTATGCCAGTCAACCATAAGGAGGAAGTGTTTAAAATGCTACAAAAAGAAGATAAAAATCTGGAAGATTTGTTGGAGAGATTTAATTACAACATCAAAAGAGCAAAAATGGAAAACCTAGACCAAGACACCTTGAAAGCTCTCTTGTTGAAGAAAATTATGGATGAATGGTTAGATATCCTTAACATGATGGGAAAAGGGGATATATCTCAGCTTACATTACCTAAAATAGCTGAATTATGTATCAACCTTTCAAGAGGAAAATCTAAAACTGTAAAAGGACCAAGAGACCCTGCTCTTGCAAGGGCAAGTAAGTCTGCTTCTGGGACAGTAAGTAGGGCAGAAATAGGACATATGCCTGATGAATTCAAATCTAAAATTTTAGGGAGTCTTAGTGAACAAATAGACACCCTTAAGTTACAAAAAAAGCAAAAAGTTGAATCTGATGCCTTAGCAATCTTTTGTCCCAAATGTAGAAAGAAGCATGCCTTGAGGGAGTGCCCTTTGGATGCAAAAGTTCTAGAGACTTGTGTAATTTTTTCAGAAAAACATGAGACCAAGAGTTGTCCTTCACTTCCTGGTCTTAAAGTTGTCTTTCAAAAAGAAACTCCTACAAATTTCACAGAATCTCTCAATTTTGTCTCTAGAAGGCCTTGGAAAGGATCTCAAACACAAGGATTCCATGATCAGATGTATAATCAACCCCCACCAAATTGTAATTCTTGGAAACAACCTTGGCCCCAATTTCAAAATGAATCACAAACTTGGGCACAAGGAGCACAAAATCCCTATGGAAGATACTCTCAGTACTATCAATATCCACCATCTTATCCACCATATCCACATTTCCCTCCTCAAAAAAATCCTCAACAGAATCCACAAAATCCACAACATCAAAATCCACCACCTCCATTACCATTTCCTCAGAAAACGAACCAGTTACCTGCCCAACCCATACCAAACCCCAACAATAAAAATCCTCAAAACACATACATGATAGAAGGCCAACAGTTTCCAACCTATTTGATCACTCCTTTAGACCTTAGTGATGTTCAACTTCGGTCTGGAAGAATACTTGAAAAGAGGAAACCTTTTGCAATTATATAAGAGCAAGAAAATTCTAAGGAAGATTCTCTACGAGTGAATAAAAGTCTTGAAGAGAACACACCTTTTCAAGACCCAAATATTGAAAAATCAAAACAAAAAGAACCGATAATTTCAACTCCTATATTAGAGAAACCATCAACATCCACCTCTACACCTCCCTTTCCAGAAAGATTACAAATTGATAGGGGTGTAGAAAAACAAATTATGGTGCCTAATTATGATTTCCTAGATGAGCTGAGAAATGTTTGTATTAAGATCCCATTATTGCAAGCTATCAAGGAAATTCCAATCTTCGCTAAGACAATAAAGGAGTTGAGCATGAAGAAAACAGGAAAAAGAATAAGAGAGACAAAGAAAATTCAACTAGCAGGAAAAATAGAAGATATCATGATGGGTAAGATTGCTATTCCAAAGTATCTAGACCCAGGAAATCCAGTTGTTAAAATTCACATCAATGGAACTGAGATCCAAAACAAACTTATTGATTTAGGAGCAGCAATCAATATCATGAGTAGACAAATCATGGATAAACTAAAACTTCCTAATCTTCTTTTTACACCCACATTATTACAATTATCAGATAGATTTATGATCAAACCTGATGGAGTAATAGAAGACATTCGAGTGTCCCTAGATTCTTGGGAGTATCCTATGGATTTTATGATCCTAACTCCTAAGAATAATCTAGGAGGGCATCCTATTATATTAGGAAGACCTTGGTTATCTATAGTTGATGCTTTCATTAGTTGTAGATTCGGTGATATGTACATCTCTGATGGTAGTTCAACCAAGAAATTTACCTTGTATCCTCCAGTAAAGACAATTACAGAATTAGATGATACTCAGTGGATTGAGGATGAAGAAGACTTACAACCTCTCTTCACAATTTCAGAAATTAGTGAAGATAGCCAGATTCTGAATACCTTACAAAAATTTGAATCCTCTTTGGAATACAAACATGAACAATTTCAAGAAGGATCCAACATTGAGTTTTTATCATCAAGACAGATGTCTCTTTATTCCATGGATAAATTTGGCAGCTCTACAATTGAGATATTTCCAGGCAAAACTTTAAACATAAATAAGAACCTAGAAAAATATCAACAAGAAGAGCTAGTCAAGATATTACAGAGACATTCTTCTGCATATGCATGGGAATACACTGATATGAAAGGGATAAACCCTAAGACTTGCACTCATCACATCTACATAGAGGAAAATTGTAAACCAATCAGACAACCTCAGAGACGGATGAATCCAAATCTTAGGGAGATTGTTAAAGAAGAATTGCAAAAATTGTTAAATGTCAACTTTATCTATCCCATTTCAGATAGTTAGTGGGTTTCTCCTTTGGTAATTGTGCCAAAGAAAAATGGTAAACGGAGGGTATGTATTGACTACCGGGAAATAAACAAAGCTACTCTTAAAGATCATTTTCCCCTACCTTTCATAGATCAGGTGTTAGATACATTAGCTAGCAAAAAGTACTTCTCATTTTTAGATGGGTTTAGTGGTTATAACCAAATTCAAGTAGCACTTGAAGATAAACACAAAACCACATTTACCTGTCCTTGGGGTACCTATTCTTACCGAGTATTTCCATTTGGACTATGCAATGCACCTGCAACATTTCAAAGGGCAGTACTAGGAATATTTTCAGATCTAATACATGATTGTGTAGAGGTATATATGGATGATTTCACAGTTTATGGAAATACATTTGAAGAAGCCTTAGAAAACTTGGAAAATTTTTTAAAGAGATGTAAAGAAGCAAATATTTGCAACAAGCCTGAGAAGTGTTTTATGATGTTTACCAAGGTCAGTTTTGGGACACTACATTTCGTGGATAAGATTAGAGCTGAGAGAGTCGCAGCTATGTCATTCCTAACTTATCTATCTCCAAGTTGTCACAAAGATGTTAGGAGTTTTCTAGGATTTAGCAGGATATTATCGAAGGTTTTAGAAAATTCAGCCAAAGACAAGATTCCACTTTTCAAATTACTAACCAAGGACTGTGAGTTCAAGTGGAATCCTGATTGCCAGTTAGCCTTTGAGACCCTGAAAACAGAAATCTCTGAAGCACCTATTTTAAGGGGACCTAACTGGAAGTTACCTTTCATATTTCAACAGATGCCTCAGATACAGCTTTAGGAGCAGTATTGGGACAAAAAGACCTATCTCCAATATCTCTACATCTACTATACTAAGAAAATTTGACCTTCAATTAAACTATATTGTAACTTAAAATATTTTTTAGTCGCTATGCCATAAACAAATTCAGACACTATATAATAGGCTATGAAACCTTTGTTCACACATATCACTCTGCAATTAGATATTTAATGAAAAAATCAATTACTAATGGCAGAGTCATAAGATGGTTATTGATTTTACAAGAATTCAACGTTACCATTCTAGATAGGCCTGGAAAACAAAACACAGTAGCTGATTTCCTATCTAGACTCCAAAACATCCAAGAAAATACCCCAGTTGAAGATCAATTTCCTGATGGATATCTTTTTTCAATTTCTACTCAAACTCCTTGGTTTGCTGACATTGCTAATTATTTAGTTGCAGGGAAATTTCCTTCAATAATGAATGCAAGAGACAAAAGAAAGATCATTTATGACAGTGAAAAATATTCATGGGTTTCTAATGAGTTATACAAGACAGGTCCAGATTTTACATTAGGAGATGTGTTCGGGAAGATGAGATGCCTGAGATTCTCAAGGCATTTCATGATGAACCTTGTGGCGGACACTTTGCTGATAAAAGGACAGCCTATAAGATCCTTCATTTGGGATATTATTGGCCATCCCTTTTCAAAGATGCTAAAGAGTATGTCATCAAAGGCATGACAATGCCAAAGTGTAGGGAAACTTTCCTGCTGTGAGATGCCATTGCAGCCTCAGGTACATATTGAACCTTTTGAAAAATGGGGCTTGATTTGTAGGACCTATTAATCCTCCATAAAAACAAAAGAAATATATATTAGTTTGCACTGATTATGTTACCAAATGGGTAGAGGCCAAGCCATTACTTTCTGCTACTGAATCATCTGTAGTTAGTTTTCTTTTTGAGGATATTTTTACTCGTTTTGGTGTCCCAAGAGAAATTAATATGATCACAGTTGGCTCTAATCACCGTTTTGGTGGAACAAATGATTTAGAGTGCAGCAATCGATACTTAAAATCTACTCCCTATCATCCACAAGCAAATGGTCAAGTGGAGTCTACCAATAAAGTTATTGAAGGGATCCTAACAAAGATTATTATATCCATTTAAGAAGAGATTGAAGATGCTTCCAAGCTTCAGGGCCTATAGAACTACATGGAGAAGCACAACAGTCATACTCCCCCTATGAACTTTCCTTTTCCTTTCCCTTCCTTTTCTTTAAAAAAAGTCTTGTTTCCCATAGAATTTCAAATTCAAACTTTTAAAACGGCAGTTCAGCTAGGATTTGATCTAACAGGCGCACAAAAGCACAGATTGGAGCAGATTAATGAGTTGGATGAGATCAGACAGGATGCAATCTAGAGAACAAATATAGTCCAGCAGCAAAGGACTAGATGGCATGACAAGTACATCAAGGAAAATAAGTTCAAAGAAGGTGACTGGGCCCTCTTGTTTGATTCAAAATTCAAATATTTTCAAGGTAAATTCCAAACACATTGGCTTGGGCCATATTAAATTATGAAAATTTTTGACAATGGAGCAATAAAAATCAGGACAATAGATGAAGAAAAGGTCACTTTTCTTGTAAATGGTCATAGATTGAAGCTGTATCATAAGCCACTTTCAAGAGAAGAATTTGTCAAGAGATTCCAGGAAAACGGTGATGTGAAGTTAATGAAGAAGAATTTTTCTTCTTCATCAACTTAATTGAATTTCCTGAATTCAAATACATGCAAAAAAAAATAAAAAATAAAAAATAAAAATAAAAATAAAAAATAAAGTATAAACATGAAAACTAATCACTGGTTAGCATGTTATACAGAAAAGATAAAGTGAAAATCAGAATCCTTCTAACACTTTAGCTTTTCAAATTTGTTCTTTTTCTGCAAGCAGCTATTACAAAATCATAAGTGCAGATCTATTTTACATATAATATTCCACTTATGATCCATTTCACTCCATTCATCCATATTTCATTCATTTCATTCCACGTTCCACCTCATTTCCATCTCAGATTTTTAAGATTGATCTCTTCCTGCAATTGGATAATACAAAACATAAGTTGCAGACCGCTTTTTATAATTTCATTCCACTTTACATTTATAATCCATTTCATTCCATTAAATTTCACTTCACTCATGTTTCATTACACCATATTTCATGATCCATTTTAACTCATCTCATACAACATTCCATTCATGCTTCAAACCATTTCATTTCATATTTCAAAGCTTCTACAGGTATATTCTGTAGCTAGACATTCTGCAGCCAGTCGGACATTCTGCAGCTAGCCAGACATTCTGCAGCTAGAGATCCTGAAGGAAACTATCCAATAATCACTTGATCAACAGCAAATTGATCCTACACACCTATGACAACAAGAAAAATCAAAGGAATTATGAAGACTGAAGAGTCAATGATTTTCAAAGGAGGACGGAGCATATTAAAGCCACAAAAATTAAAGGAAAGGCAAAGGTAAAGTTAAGAAATTATTATGATGATAGATTATGAAAGTTTTAGTATAGTTAAGTCATGTATGATTCAAAAATTTATTTTGATTAGTCATGTTGATCATGCCTATTAAACCTATCATAAAAACTTTGGACAAAATCCCTTCCATTCCGCCATATCTACTCATCATTTAAAACTTAACGGTTAAGTACTGAAGTGACCTATTCAGTCACATCAGTAGCCCGAAGCACTTAGTGATGATTTTGAAATTAACACGAGAATTTTTCCACAGTATTTTCTTCCATGATGGCTCTCAAACTCATTAATTCATGTGAATCACCCTCACCATATTTCACTCATTCTACAACCTCTTCATGTCATCCTTCTGTAGCTAATTCCTACTGCATAAACAGAGAAGGCAGCTCTGCGGTAAAAACAACTCTCGACAGTCATTTTCACCGTGAATAGAAGAGCAGTAAATTGAAGGTTGAGAAAAGAAGCTATGGGTCTCATAGTAAGGTCCGAACCAGTCGGAACCAAATACTTAGAGGGTTACCCACAAATTAGAGAAATGCTTCAGCAGGCTGGGTGGTTACAATTTTTGGAAAAATTCAATGGTTTCCATAAAGAGGTAACTAAGACATTTGCACGGTCCTTCAATGGAGCAGAAGTTGAAATAGGAGATGTCAAGTTCACTATTACAGAATCTTTCATTGCCGAGGCAGCAGAATTACCAAGGCAAGGTGAACGGTGGTTCAAAAATAGGGAATTTCACAATGAGGCATGGAGGAAAATGCTTAAGACACTAGGTATGGATATTTCAATTTTTAAGAAGGGCATTCCTAGCTCAACACTGAAGAATAAATGGCAGAATTTGTTGCTCATTTTGAAAAATTTTATAACTTGTGAGGGAAGGTTTGGTACTTTATATGTTTATCATATTCGGCTAATGATGCATTTCTTAGATGAAGAAAACAATTTATCCTTTTTCTTGTTTCATAGCCTAAAGAGAATGGCCTCTAATGTTCAAAAGAGGGTTCAATTCTTGGAAACCACTTTATATCATCATGGCCTAGTAAAAATCCTAATTGAACATCATTTGAGAAAAGTGGGAGAAAATTGGGATGAGTTCCTAGTGAGGAATCACTTTGAAGAACCCAAGGAATCTCCACTTGAAGGCAAACTTGCAAGAAGCAGGAGAGGGAAAACTTCCAAATTTGTTGAAATTAAAACTGGTAAGTCTATATAAGAGGATAGTGAGGAGATGATTTCTGAGAAATTGGCTGAAATTAAGAAACAGCTTAAAAAGGAGAAAATAATAAGAAAGTATGCCAAGGAGAGAGGAGAAGGACCATCTAAACCAAGACGGAGCCACAGGCTTAAAGGTATATTGAAGAAACATAGGTTGGACAAAAGGGAATCATAAACATTGAGGATGAAGAAACACCAACTGCTAGATCACCTAAGTATTAGTATGAAGAGAATCTTGATGAAGGAACTCCAGAGATAGACCCAGCACAACAATAAATCTATAATTATGTTGAAGCATTAGAGAAGAGAGCCTCAAAAAGTAGAGGAAGAACTCCTAGCCCACCAGAATCTGCAATTGATGTACTAGGAAGAGACAAATATGAGTTAGAAGTACTCAATAGGCACATAAAGAATGAAAATGACATTTTAAAGGAGCAGATTAAGCTGAAAAGAGATATGAATACAACTCTCTCTCTACAAATGGAAAAATTGTACAAGACTAATGAGAAATTGAAGAAGAAAAACAAAAAGTTGAGCAGGGCACTTATAAATTTGAGATTCAAGTTGGTCATAAGGAAGCTGAGGAGGCCATTGAGCATCAGACAAAGTAGAAGAAAGGAGGTCAGATGTCCTAGTAGAGGTCTCAGAATATATGGATTAATAGCATGAGGACATGCAAAAGCCTTGCAGTGGGGGTATGTTGAGCCCCAAAGATGTCCTTCTCTTTCACCACATTTCACTTCATTTCCTTCGTCCCTTATCAATTACAGGATTAAATTATCAATATGATTGATTAAAGTTACTTTAGGAATGTATACAATGACTGACTTGCTATATTTTCGTGGTTTTGTTGTTGTAGCAATTTTTTATTAGACTCAGCTACAGAATGCAGTCATTCTGTAGCTAGTCGCCTATTCCACAGCTATCTTCATGTTCTCACAGGTTCCAGGTGTCACCTCAAAGAAAAACACATATGTTTGAATTCCACAACACTCCCCCATCATTTCTTTCTCTCTACGAAATCTGAGCTAGAATCTACAGGTGGTTATGCATGTGGAAGAGATCAAAACTAAGAAGCAGATTCCTACTAGGACAAGGACTGTACAGATGTCCTTAAGCACAGTACGAGGCCTCCACAAGAGTTCTAATTTGATTTTAATTGCAAAATACACTTATCCCTATATTTTCTCAAGGGCAGTTATGTAATTTTCTTATAAGTATGACTCGGGAGATTGAGAGACAGTTAGCTAGATTAATGTTTTGTTACTAGATCTCAAAAGACCGTAATACTCTGTTTTTGAAGTATTTTTCCTTTAATGAAAGAAGCACCACTTTATTGCAAGATCTGAGGCAATCTTGAGGATATTTGTATGCTAATCCAGTGGTAGAGGGCCCCTACTACCCGAGAAGCTTTGTGCATATGGTTTAGATAAGTAACTTAGCCCTGTTTCATTCTTATTTTAAGCAATTTTCTAAACTTTGTGTTTTATACTCGCTTGCAGTGGATGCTACAGCCAGTCTTATTCTTACGAATTGTTCCAAAATATCACTAACATTGAATGATATATAACTGTAGTATTTTAGGAATTAGTTGCATTTCTCTGAACTTTATGTTTTATGCTTATTTACATTGAATGTTACAGCCAGTCTTGTTCTTACAAATTGTTCCAAAATATCACTAATACTGAATGAGATAGGGCTGTAGTATTTTAGAGATTAGTTGCATTTTAGTTCAGTTGTAATACTCTGGAGGTTAATTTCATTTTAGTACAGCTCTGTCACTGTATTTCAAGTTTGATTGATTGCATTCTAGTTCAGTTCTATCCATTGTATTTCAAGTTTGATTAGTTAGTTGTACTTTAGTTTTGTTAAATTAGACTTAATGGCCTTCATTATTTACAAAATACTCTTGTTCTGAATTTCTATTAATACATCATTGTCATAGGAACAATAATTGGTAATGTCATTTTGAAGTCTTGACTGTTCTGCAATTTCTCATAATTTTACAAACTGCCTCTTTTCCAAAGCTATTCCAAAAGATTTATAACTCTTGAATGGGACTTAATAGTGATATTCTGAGTTGTAGAATGGATTAATCTTAGTGTCATAAGTTGATTTAGAGTAGAGTTCCTCACTATGTCACAGACTCTCTTTTCCAATTATGTTGCAACAAATTTATAGCCATAGATGAGATTTTCTCTGTGATATTGTAGGTGGTTGTTTACTTAGAAGAACCTCACTGCATTAAACTTATCCTTTTCTCAAGCTATTTCAACATATTTCTAATGAATGAATTGGATTGAGTTCATGTTATGAGTTATTGAGTTCATCTTATGAGTTATTGTTAAAGTTTTGCATTCTCTGTTCTTTAGTGCCATACATAGTTTAGAATAGGTTTTGCTCTATTTTAATGTGACCAACAACTTCTCTTTACCAACATTTAGTTCTTTTTCTCTTAGAATAAAAACACAAAACCAAAAACATTAAAAAAAAATTAAACACAACGTAGTGAGAAACAGATACCTAGGCACATATAGTGCACCTCACTTCAGCAGTTTACTAGCCCTAGTTGACAATTTATGACATTAATTTAGGAACACTAAGTTGAGCAGACAATCTGTTTGCTCACGTTGTCAGTACATCGTCAATCTAAACGACAGAACGAGTTCGGCCAAACTTTTGAGAAATTTTGGCTAAACTATTGCGGAAATTTTTTTTGCGCCCCCAATTCTCACAAAAGTGTAACCCAACTTCACATTTTCACCCTGGGCCATTATGCCTCAAAATTTCCCTATAAGAAAAAATAAAATAATCCAAAATGGAAAGAGAAGAACAAATCTAATAAAATGCAAATAGATAAAAATATTAATAGAAACCAAATTGATGCTCAACAAGATAGCAGTGCATCTAAAAGCTCCAATAAATCCTATAATGAAGATGTAGCCACTGAATTCATTTTTATGGTCTTGGAAGAGACTGAAAAAAGATTGCATGGAATATGAGGAAGAAGGTGAGGTATATCTTGAGGGGGAATTAATTAGTGCCCTGGATGAAATAGAAAGGCTTAAATTCAAGAATATGAAACATAAAGAGATTCTATTGAAATATGTAAAAGAAGAATCAAATTCAGAAGACATTATTAAGCTGAAAAATGAACTTGAAGAAGAAAATAAGGTGGAAGATATTTTTATGCAACAAATAAAAGAGAAAATCAGGAGTGTGAAAAATTGGAAGAAGAGGTGGTAAGTTTAAGGATCAAACTAAATTAACCATGAACATTGAACAGTTAAAAGGTTCTGAAAATTTGAATCAAATATTAAATGTTCAAAGGTCTCCAATTGTGAATACTAGGTTAGACTATGAAGGAGAATCCAGTGAGCCTAAGGCAGATGATAAAAGGACAAAAACTTTTGTAAAAGTTGTCATGGGAGACAATGATAGCTCTCATCATTATGAGAACAAAAATTTGGGCATCACTTCAACATCAAATGTACAACTAAAAAGAAACACTACTAAAAAAACCAAGAGATAAAAGGAATGAACAATCAAACAACAAATGAGCATAGAACATACTTATTTAGAAGACATAATTTTTAGATGTCTAGATGGTTATATCCCCAAACAACATCCACTACCACGTACATATATTTTTTATATGGATACTGCTACTACTATAAAAAAATTGGACATAAATCCATAAACTGTAGAGCTTATGTCAGAAGATTTCATTTTGGAAATTCAAAAAGCAGTAAGGATAATAATAATTTCAAATACATCAAAACAAACAGGAATCTAGATAAAAATACATATGCTCCTCTCTATGATATTCTCGAATGTTTCTATTGTCACAAGTTTGGACTAAAGTCATATGAATGTCAGCTTAAGGAAAATAGAGTTTCATCTCAAAATAATTATAGAACAAATGGTTGCATGCAATGGAGAAAGAAGAAGAAAGAAGAAAAAGTTGATAAGTGTGACCTAACTCTATATGCTCAAGATCAAAATAGTAAATGGTATGTTGACAATTGCTGCTCTAGACATATGATCGGAGACATAAGCAAGTTTGTATCTTTGGATGAAAATAAATTTGGAAATATCACATTCGACAATAATAAAGCAGGAAAAATTAGAGGGAAAGTACAGTTAGTCTGAATAATGGAAGATGAAAGGATTAGTATGTATTGTTTTTAGATGATCTAAAACATAATTTCTTGAGTGTAAGTCAAATGTGTGACAAAGGTTGTGAGGTTCCCTTTAGAGCTCAATTTTGTGAATTCATTTCAATATCTACAAGAAATACTATGGTTAAAGGAGTTTGAACAAAGAGTAATGTATATATCTTGAAAGAAGAAAGTGAAGAATGCTACATCAAAAAACTTGACTAATCCTATGGGTTGGGTGTGGACATGTAATATTGTATAATAAATAATATTAGGAAATAAGGAAGGCCAAGAGTCATTGGGAGATGAATCCCAATAGCCTCACCTCCATGTATAAATACATATACATTCTTCATCTAATACACATTCTGATTTGCGGAGTTACCTCTGGTTTGACATGGAGTGTCGGGCGGTCCACTATTGGCATTTATTTTTTGTGGTGTAACTCCCTCTCTTTGCTGATCAATTTTATTAATAGTTTTTGTTGCTACTACTAAATTGCTATCATTATTACTGCATTTTTTTACGCACGGCTCTAACATTTGCGGCTCCTGCGGCTCACGAAGATTACGCAGTGCAGTTGGTTCTTTCCATTTGCAAGTTGCGGCTCTAAAATTTCTACGGTGATTAAGCTCTGCTATACTCCGAGAATTTTCAAGTTCCCTCACACACTGCGCTCGACCTCATCCATTTTCCCTACACCGCTATCTCCCTAAACATCGCTCCCTTCCCTCTCTTTTGCTAGATTCTTCCTTATATGCCCACTTGAAACACGTGGGAAGCGGCCCAGGAAGAATTGAGCACCACAAAACGAAGAACAATACCAGTCAGCCAGGTCTCACATCATTCCTTCGTGAAATCTTACCTCTGTCTACTATTTCCGCTCCCCTTTCAATCATATTCCACCTGCGTTTAAAACATACAAATAATACCTTGACACCATCTGTTATACGCTGTAGACACCATTTTTATACGCTGTTTGCATCTGTTATACACTGTCGACATCACTGTTATATGATGTCTGCATCTGTTATACACTGTCGACACCACCCACGGCCCAATAGTTATACACCTGTACAAAATACGTTGTTTCATATACTCTGTCATATATTACAATGCAGCATATATAATACCATTCCGTGCAGTATTACTGTCATATAGCCCTCTGTATTTGTATATAAAATGCTGTCATATATATGGTTAATCAATACACACCGCTTCCTCTTGATTCAATACACACCGCTTCCTCTTGATTCAATACACACCACTTCCTCTTGTCCCATTTAATACCGCTTCCTCTTTTACATTTCCACCCCTCCCAACTTTTAAATACCGCCCCTCCCCACTATATTCTCCCATTCATATACCATCCCACCATATTACCGCCCCATTCATACATTCGATACCACCTCCATAACACAATATCCATATAAAGTCTCTTTCTTCAAACAAAAAAATATATATATATATTTTGGTGCCGAATTCAGTTTTTAGCAAGAGCTTTTGTATCCTTTTAAATTCAATCTATTTTCCAGCAAAGAGTTTTTGTCCCCTTTAATTGAGAAAATTTCCAGAGTTGAAACTTTTCTAGCAGAATTGTTTCCTCTTCAAAAGAATTTTTTCCAGCAAACTAATGCATTCTCTCATATCCATTGTTGGGGTGGTTCTCTCCAGCAAAGAGAACTATCTTGAATGGTCTCGGAAGATTAAACACACACTCATTTTTAATGAGTTGTGGAAAGAAATCTGTGAAGGACAAGAAGGAAATCCACCAACAAAGCCCACTTCAGACAAAGAGCTCGCCATTTGGGAAAACAAGAACTGCAAGGCCTATGCCTTGATTGCAGCTTCTGTAAATGAAGAGGTGAGTCGCCATATTTCATCTTACTCAAATGCCTATGATGCATTGAACAAGCTAAAAGAACTCTATGACTCACATTCAGAATTAGAAAATGTCCAATTGATGATTAAGTTGTTCAGTCTTGAAATGAATAATGATGATCCCCTTACTTTAGCTTCAGAAGTTAGATCTATCATGCATGATATTGAAAGCACTAGTGTAAAAATGGACATATCTCTCATAGCATATGTTAAGGCATTATATCTGACCTACTCACATTATCTTGAGTCTTTGCAAGCAAGTGGGAACCTTGAGCATATCACCTTTGATACACTTGAGAAAAAGTTTGCAGAAAGAGAGAAAGCTTTCGGGAAGATGACAGTCCCTTCGTCTTCTGAAAAGGCTACATACTTGGCACATAGAGAAAAGAGTCATTCTCTAGATTCATCCAGAGGAAGAGGTGGCAGAAGAGGAAGAGGAAGAAGAAACTTCACAGAAAAGGGGGGCAGACAATCTGACAAATCCAATCTTCACTGCACACGTTGCAATAAAGATGGACATGATGCATCCAAATGCAGAACACCTTGGGAGAAAATTGAGCAGCAAAGAAATCAAGAAAAAGGTAAAACTAATGACAAAGACAAAAGTAAAGCACCTGAATCCGCTCATTATGTTCTAGCACATTGTAACAATGGGGTAACTGAAGACTTATTTGATGTTTCATTTACTTCATGGAGAGATGATTGGTTGCTAGATTCAGGAGCAACATGTCACATGACATTTAGAAAATATTCTTTTGAAGAAATCACTGACAAAGTTGATGGAGCAGTATATTTCATAGATAAATCCAAACTCAAGCCATCAGGGCTTGGCACAGTCAGGCTTAAGTTGCCTAGTCTTCCAGATCATATCCTACATGAGGTTCTATACCTCCCTAAGTTGAAGAGAAACTTGTTGTCCCTGGTCGAAATCCGGTAGCAAGGACACTCAATTCACTTGTTTGATGGCAAGGCAGAGGTCAGAAAAGCATCAGATCACTCACTTGTCATGGAGGGAATAGAAGAAGGGAGACTCTTGAAGCTGAAAGGTTCATCTGCTCATGCTCAAAACTTTGCATTTAGTTCACATCATGATGAAGGTACATTCCCATCAAGTCTTTTATGGCATGCTAGATTTGTACACTTAAACTATGAAAGCCTTCGTTTGTTGAAGAAAAATGGTGTTAATGGACTGCCTACAATTCCTAGAAAACCTAAGGAATGTGATGCTTGTATTCTAGGAAAGCATAGAAAACAACCATTTCATGATTCACACTCCAGAGCACATAGAAAACTTGAGCTTGTTCATTCATATTTATGTGGCCCTATGCCTATTGCTTCTGCAAATGGAAACAAATACATGACGACATTTATTGATGACTACACCAGAATGTGTTGGATTTACTTATTGAAGAATAAGTCCGATGCTTTTCAAACTTTCAAGAATTTTCATGCATGGATTGAAAATGATGCACAAACACATATTGGCTCTCTACGTACTGATAATGGAAAAGAATACACTTCAAACGAATTTGAAAATTATCTTCGTCAACATGGAATCAAACATCAAACAACAATGTCATATAATCCCCAACAGAACGGTGTAGCTGAAAGAATGAACAGAACTATCTTAAATATGGTTCGCTCCATGTTATTTTTCAAGAATGTGAAATTGATGTTTTGGGCTGATGCAGTTCTATGTGTTGTTTACATAAAGAATAGGTGTCCTTCAAGTTAAATTAGAAACAAAACTCCTTTTGAAATGTGGCATGGCCACATTCCTTCGGTAAAGCATTTCAGGGTCTTTGGGTCCACCTGTTATGCATTGATACCCAAGGGTCAAAGGAACAAACTTGGTGCTAGAAGCAGAAAATGTATCTTCTTGGGGTACTCCAATACCTCCAAAGGATATCGTCTCTATGATGAAGCAAATAAGAAGTTTTTGATAGCAAGAGATGTCATATTTCTTGAATCTTCCAAGAGTGACAAGGTTGTTGAGCGGCAACTTGATCGCCTAGATAGATTCACACATGCAAAGTCTTTCCAAGAATTTGATAATGTGATTCCACATCTTGAAGGGGGGATTCTGATATTGAATCAAACTGTGGAATCATGTCCTGAAGCACTCTCTCCCCCACATGAAGAAACAACCACGGATGACACATTGAATGATGTGATTGACATAATTGGGAGATTGAATCTTGAATCAATCCCAACTCAGTCAAATGACCAGCCTGGGCCATCTCAGAAAGGTCCTCCCAAATGGCCGACAAAGACACTGGAGAATGTTCATCCTGATGAGGTTGGAAAAACAGGAACAAGAAGTTCCACTCAACAAATCGAAGGTGATGTAGATAATTCCGATTCTCCTGTTGATATGGATATTGCTTATAACTGTGAATTGAGTTTGTCTACAGATCATGAACCAACTTCCTTCAAAGAAGCCGCTTCTCATGATGAATGGAAAGAAGTGATGCAGAAGGAGTATGATGCCTTGATAAAGAATGGCACTTGGAAGCTGGTTGATCCACCTTTGGGAACGAAACCAATTGGCTATAAGTGGGTCTACAAGAACAAGTATAAAGCAGATGGCTCACTTGAAAAGCACAAGGCCAGGCTTGCGGAAAAAGGTTTTGCACAAAAAGAAGGAGTCAATTATGAAGAAAATTTTGCTCCCACAGCAAAATGACCACCATTCGAACTCTCTTTGCCTTAGCAGCTCAGAATGGATGGAAAGTCCATCAGATGGATGTAAAAACAACCTTCTTGAATGGAGATCTAATGGAGAAAGTTTATATGTCCCAGCCAGAAGGATTTGTTGTAAAGGGTCAAGAACACAAAGTTTGCAAGCTTATAAAATCCTTGTATGGCCTCAAGCAAGCACCACGAGCCTGGTATGAGAAATTAACCGAGCATCTTCTGAAACTTGACTTCAAACATTTTGATCTTGATGATGCAACTTTTTTTGTTAAGAAAGTTGGAAAAATAGTTGTATATCTTGTGGTATATGTAGATGATCTTTTGATAACATGAAACAATGAGAGCTATATTGCATCCATGAAGAAAGAGTTGAAGAAAGGTTTTGAAATGACTGATTTGGGTCATGTTCATTACTATTTGGGTGTTGAAGTAATTCAACATCCTAAATTCATATTTCTTTCTCAAAAGAAGTACATTGGAGATCTCTTGAACAAATTTGGCATGGATGACTATAATCCCTTAACCACTCCAATGGAACAAAACTTGAAGCTCACATCTATTGAAGGGAAGGAATTTGAGGATGCAACTAAGTATAGACAGCTTGTAGGAAGTCTTATCTATCTGACCACCACCAGACCTGACATTTCATTTGCTGTTGGAATCCTCTCAAGGTTCATGCAAAAACCTTGTGAAGGACATTGGTCTCCTGCAAAAAGAGTGCTAAGGTACTTGAAGGGGACTCAAGACTTTGGACTCAAATATACACAGGTAGGCGACTTCAGCTTGATCGGATACTCTGATTCATACTTTGATGGCGACAAAGAAACAGGGGTGTCTACTACAGGTTACACCATGAGTCTTGGATCAGGAGCTGTCTCATGGAGATCACGCAAACAGTCAGTTCCAGTAGATTCCACGACCGAGGCAGAATATGTGGCAGCAGCTGAAGCAACAAAGGAAATTGTGTGGCTCTGGAAAATCCTGGAAGATTTGCAGATGAAACAAATGTATTCCACTCCACTCATGATCGACAACACTTCTGCAATAAATTTGGCCAAGAACCCAAAGTTCCATGATCGAAAAAAGCACATCAATACAAAGTACCATCTAATTCAACATCATGTTCAGGCCAAAACCATCCATCTACATCATTGTTCCACAAATGAGCAAACTACTGATATCTTCACCAAAGCACTTGGAAGAGAAAAGTTTGAAAAGTTCAGATCGATGCTTGGCCTCACCAACATCCCTTCGGATTAAAGGGGGGAATGTTGACACCTAATCCTATGGGTTGGGTGTGCATATGTAATATTTTATATTATTTTAATATTAGGAAATAAGGAAGGTCAAGATTCATTGGGAGATGAATCCCAATAGCCTCACCTCCATGTATAAATACATATGCATTCTTCAGCTAATATACATTCTGATTTGAGGAGTTACCTCCTGGTTTGACAGATCACATCATCAAACTAAGCAAGAATAAAGTAGTTAGAGATCTACCAACAATAAAGAAGCCTCAAAACACTATATGTGGGTTTTGCCAAAAGGGTAAACAAACTTGAAAATCATTCAAAGTCAAAGATAAAATATCAAGAGGTAAGCCTTTACATCTAGTTCATATGGATCTATGCGGGCCTTCCAGAATAGATGCACAAGGAGGAGAAAAATATTTAATGTTAATAATTGATGACTATTTGAGATTGAAATGGGTGGAATTTCTCATAAATAAGTCAGAAGCATTCGAAAAGTTCAAAATATTCAAGGCACTGGCATAAAACCAAATAGGGTGTAAGATAAAGTGCATAAGATCAGAAAGAGGAGTTGAATTTGCATCAAATGAGTTTGCAGACCTATGTAATGAATTTGGGATAAAAGAACAGTATAATGTTTCAGACACACCAAATAGAATGGATTTGTAGAGAGACAAAACAGGTTTGTTTAGCAAATAGCTAGAGCTATGATGCAATAAAGAAACATCTCTCAAACCTATTGGGAAGAGGTGGTGCATACAACAGTACATATCCTCAGTAAGGCACATCTTAGACCAAATTGTGATAAGAAACCCTATGGATTGTTTCATGGGAAACCAACATCAATCAAGAATTTTAAAGTTTTTAGTAATAAATGCTATATCAAAAACAATGATGAAAAACTAGGAAAGTATGATGCTCGAACTGATGAAGGAATATATTTGGGATATCCATAAAAAATTAAGGGATATAGGTGCTATAATAAGAGGTTGCATAATATTTTGGAATGCATCGATGTAAGGTTTTATGAATAATTAACAGATAATAACAAAATCAAAGGCTATATTAATCCTCCATATCATCACCATTATGACAATGAAGAAAGTGAAGGGCAAGTTGAAACATTAGAAGATACATAGATGAAGTCAAAAGGACCCTCAAGACACACTCAAAAGAATTATCCTAAAAATCAAATTATTGGAGACAAAAGTGAAGGAGCTCAAACAAGGAGACAACTAGCAGAAAAATATGAGTAAGTTCATTTCACTATGTTGTCAGAAATAGAGCCAAAGAATTTTTATGAAGAAATTAAAGTCAATAATTTGATAGATGTTATGAACAAAGAGTTATACGAAATTGAGAAAAACAAGACTTTGGAACTAACACCAAGACTTGTTGGAAAGAATTTCATTGGCACAAAATGGGTATTCAAAAATAAGATGAATGAACAGGGTCAAGTGGTTAGAAACAAAGGAAAACTAGTGTGTAAGGGGTACTCACAAGTAGAAGGTCTTTATTATGAAGATAAATTTTCACCAGTCGCAAGAATGGAGGAAATCGGGATGTTTTTGGCCTTTACGTGCTACAATGATTTCAAGGTGTAATAAATGGACATGAAGTCTGCCTTTCTAAATGGTGACCTTGAGAAGGAAGTTTACATGGAACAACCTGAAGCTTTTGCATTATCGAATAGGCCTAACTATGTTTTCATGTTAAATAAAGCACTGTATGTTCTTAAAAAAGAACCATGAGCATGATATTATAGGTTGGACAAGTACCTTCAGAAAGAGGGTTTCAAGAGAGGAGGAGTTGATAGTAATCTGTACATAAACGCTAATGAAGACGAATTATTAATTTTGGTTGTATATGTAGACAATATCATGTTTGGAAGAAATAAATATGGTCTAGTAAAAGGATTTTCTGAAGAGATGAAGTTTGAGTTCAAGATGCCAATGATTGGAGAGCTTACCTTCTACCTAGACCTTCAAATACTATAGAAGGTCAAAGGCATATTCATTTATCTAGAGAAATATCTAAGAGATGTGCTAGAAAGGTTCCAAATGGAAGAATGTAAACTTTTCTCAACCCTCATGACTACGGGATGAAAGCTATGTGCATATGATGAGTCACCGGATGTAGATTAAAAAAATTACAAGTCTATGATAGGAAGTCTATTATAACTAACAACTTCTAGGAAAAATACAGTGTTGGCAGTTGGACTAGTAGCAATATATCAATCAACACCCAAACAAAGTCACTTGTTAGCAAAAAACAGGATATTTAGGTACTTGAAAGGAACTACAGAATATGGACTATGGTATTCGAGAGGTAAGGAATTGACACTGACAACATACACATATGCGGATTGGGCCAATGGTGTGGATGGCATAAAAAGTACAATTGGTGGTGCATTCTATCTAGGAGAGTGCTTGATGGCATGGCTAAGAAAGAAACAAACATCAGTTTCTTTATCTACGCCGGAAGTTGAATACATAACATTTGTAGCTTGTTGCACACAGGTGTTGTAGATGAAACAAACACTTTAGGACATGAAGATAAACTTCAATGAGCATATTTCTATCAAATTCGACAGTACAAGTTCAATAAGCATGTCAAAAAATCCTGTGCTTAATTCAAAGACTAAGCACATCCCTATAAAATACCACTTCCTCAGAGAACAAGTGGCTGAGAAGAAAGTGAAGATGGAGTACATACCTATGAAAGAAAAGATAACATATATATTCAAAAAGCCTATTGCTAGAGAACCATTCGAGTATCTGAGAAACAATCTAGGGACAATGTCTACAAATGCTACTAAATAATATAACTTCAAAAAGAGAATTTGAAACTTGGAATTGAATGCACCAGCTAAGGGGGAGACTATAGGAGCAGAAAGAAGCAAAGAAGAGAAACAACTAGCATATGAATCTGTCAAGAATTTGAAGCAGTTAAGAAGAAGCAAGAACAAAGGCATCACAAATGTATGAGGTCAAGTTATATTCTTCATGAACACAAGCAACATCAATCAGGTGCACTAATATTTAATGAAAGAATTTATAGAAATGTGTACAAATGTATATATCATGTATATAAGCATGTAAATAAATAAATATATAAAGCATGTTAGCATCATTAGAATTATCTCAAAATCCTTCATTCTCGGATTTTTTATATGGAATGCACTGATTTACATTCATGTAATAAATGACAATTGATATATGAAAACCTGAGATGTATTCTAACATATTTACATGAAAGCAAAAGCAAAGGACTTCCATCAAGTGGAGGATAAAATTATACTTTATATATATATATATATATATATATATATATATATATATATATATATATATATATATATATATATATATATATATATATATATATATATATATATATATATATATATATATATATATATATATATATATATATATCCAACTAGAAGTAAAGAGACCACTATGGAAGTAAAATGGATCTTTAAATCCAAAAGACATCAAGTAATTAAGTTGCAATGCTACATTCAAATTCTGAGAAATATTCAACCATGTATGTCACCATCAAGCCAAGAGGAGTATACTGTATTCATTATTGTGGCATGTTTTCAAGAAATCTTCATCATGAAAAATCATGAGATCGACATCTTAACCACATTATTTTCAATATGAAGGAATCTAACTCATCAAATGATCAAGTGCAAATTGCTGCAAAGGATCATTCCTGGTATGATTGCAAGAGATACTACTGAAGAAAATCATGGAAATGCCTTTGAAATTAGAAATCCATCATGTGAATAAGATAATGGGCTATATTTTATTGCATCACTAGGATTTGCCCAAATCCTTCAGCTTCAATGTCATGTCGACATAGAATTGGGTGATATCTATGCTATGTGATTAAAGTTCAAGAAGAATAAATTCCTACATTTGAAATTTTAAATGAAGAAGTCAATTCATCATTAAATTTACAAAAGAAAGAAATGGAATCATATGAAGAGAGCATTCCCCACATCTATTCAAGTTGTGAAAAATAAAACTCATACATCTCATAGTAGGAAAATGATCAAACGTTCAAATACACTACATGGTATTCAATTATAGAGATGCAATTTCTGGGCAATCAACACTAAGAAAAATCCGAGAACACCAAGTTGTTGATTTTTTTTTTACCAATGCATACCATTTAAAAGAGCATCACTAGAATTGATTAATCACATAGCATTGGAAATCTTCAAATAAGGGAGAGATCTCTAACATGTCAAGAAAGCTTGTAGAATAGGAAAGCATGTCAAAAAGAAAAATGGAAGCCCAAAAGAAAATCAAGCACTCAAAATGAACTCTATATGTAGTGGTAAGATATGAATAATGGCAAGGAACATGGAAAATTTTAGGGGCTAATATTCGCAGGTGGGCTAATTTTCCATGGTTTTTCCAAAAAAAAGATTCGCCAATTTCCATTTTTTCTAAAAAATATTCGCCCAAATTTTACAATATAAAATTATTTTACATTAAAAATCACCAACATTATATACAAAATATATATAATACCGTTATAAATTTGAGTCATTTTACAGATACATCAATAAACATTTTATAGTTTTCATATCCGGGACTAGTGAGATTCGCCAATTTTTTAAACTTCAAGATAATATTCCATCCTTAAAATTATCCTTGGCAAGGAAACTACCACAAAGAAAAGGAAGAATAATGTCTCAGTGCAATTATGTACATAAATAATTGACTGGAGCTGAGATGTCAGGATTCAGAAAGAATGATAATCAGTGCTTTTAGGCCCATACATAGAGTTGACAACAAGGTAGGTGTGTTATTGACTCCATGAGAAATATCCATATGGTTAACATAGTGGTATCATTTTGGATTAATGGTGGTCATTACATTTAATGGTGAATGGTATTATAACACAAGAGCGCAGTGGTATTATAATGCATAACGCAGTGATATTATAATGCATATATATTTAATTGTGAATGGTATTATAATGCAAGAGCGTAGTGGTATTATAACGCATAGAACAGTGATATTATAACACAATCAAAAGAATGTAGTAGTAGATATCGTACCAATCATAACAATGCATTAGTATAACACACAGTTGAATAGAAGCAGATAGTGGTATGCATGTAGTGGTATACACATAGTGGTATCATGGTATAACACAATGATATCCTGGAATAAGCTTAGTGGTGTCTTGGAGTAGCATGGTGGTATCGTTATAATATCATTGCATGAGTGCAATGATATCCTGGAATAACATTTGGCATCGTTATATTTTTTGGTATATGGCATTATTGGTCAAGTGGGTTTATAATATCAACTTCTCCTCCATGTTATTCAAATTGTTTATAACATGTGAATAAGTCAAAAAAGTTTTGATATTATCATTGGAATGGTTGATATTATCATTACAACACAACGATATCATTTGGAAATGTTGTATTGTTTGGTATATGTCATAACACAACCTGCGTTGATACCTCAGAGCCTAGAAAAACAACAATATTGGAGCTCACCAATTTCCTTTTCGTTACTATCTATTGGTAGCAAATGAATCGACCATGAAAACCTATTTACACTTCCCTTATCATGATTGTGTGTTGTAGATAGCAGCAAGTGAACGAATTGAATTGTCATGCCTTGCAAGAAGGGAAAAAGTATTGAAGTTTGCAACAAGGAACAACGAAATTGGCATCTGAAAACAAACATGACAACACCTACACTAAGTGTGTGACCAAGAGGTCCAAGTAGCACCTACACTAGTGTGTTACCACAGGTCTTAGTAGCACCTACACTAGTGTGGGCTAAATTTGCTGCAGTGCCTATTTTAATTTTCCCTTAATTAAAATGGACAATAAAATGTAATCTTTTCTCATAATCACTTGTAATAGTTAACTGAGTGTGATAAACTCATTTAGCTCATGAATTTCAAGTTGAGGGTAGTTGGTGAGGTATGCAGACTAATTCTAGTTGTAACAGAGTTCGAAGTGCAGTGGTGCATTAGTTAATGCATGTTGTAAATCAGTTTAACTTAGTTAAGTGAGTTGAAGTCAATTGTGATAGTTGTAACTGTAGTTGCACTAGTGAGAGATCAAGTGAATTAAATATTATTTAATTCAAAATCAGTGATCTCACATGCAACTGATGATTTACTATTAATAGTCGTATGCATGTTAGTTCTAGTGGAGACCTCATTGAGGCAAAGGTTAAAAGGAAGTTGACTATCAGTTGTCACTATTAGCGAACTGCCTATATGTAGTTAAAACACCACAAAATTTCCCATGATACTAGCGTAGTTGAGAAAGGCTACAATTCCTAAAGAATAGGTTTTGCATTCATCAGGAATTGTGTGAGCAAGGAAGGTTGAATACAGGTTGAGAATCGGCTAAGTGTTGGCCTAATTTTGTCTAGATTAGTGTGAGACGATAGGCATATTGTAGGAGACTCTTGTGAGAAGAGTGCATTGTAATTGTCTCATGATTCCTTATGGAATATACAATATATGATAGAGGGGTTTTGACTAGCAAGCTTTCCCTGGGAAATTATATGTATTGTGGTTTTATTGATTCTTCTTTGCTTCATGTGATTGGCGATTGTGTTTTTTAATTCCAAAATTGATTTGTAGAAGAGATTCAGTATTTAAATTTAGTACATTGTTAGATCATATTAAATCCATGATATACATGTTTTTTGTATAATTTCTACATGGTGTCGAAGCACAGGAAATCAAAATAGTTAAGGAGTAGTTGAGTTTATGACTGGATAGAATTCGAATTTGCAGAAAGACTTTCTTCGTTCTACAACTGATTTAGGATCGAAATGGATTTCAATGGCTTGACATTGGAGTATGCACTCAAGGGAAACTCTAAATATATTTCTTGAAAAGACAGGATGGAGGCAGTACTCGAAGATAATGGCTTAAAGGAATTCATTGATAGTAATGTTCCTAAACCTAATGTGACAGATGCTTCAAATCTTGATGCATGGAAAAAGAAAGTGGCCAAGGCTAGGTGGATCTTACTGGAGGGAATACAAGGCTACATTGTCTCAATTCTCCATGGAAAAGTGACTCCATATGCAATGTGGAAGGCTTTAACAGATCTATTTCAGAGAAGCAGTGATCATAGGAAATTGGCACTGAAAGATAAACTCAAGAAGATTAAGATGGAGAAGAACGACACTATTCTAGTATACTTAACAAAGTTCGTCCAATGTCGGGATGAGCTTGGGAGTGTAGGAATTATTGTCACTGATGATGATTTGGTCAGCCTAGCTCTTCTAGGACTTCCAAAGAGTTGGCATAGTTATTAGGACTCCGTCAATGGGAGGGAGAAGCTACCAAATTGGGAATCACTTTGGTTAGATTTGGTGCAAGAAGAGTTCAGACGAAAAACCAGAGATGGATCTTAATCTAAGAATGAAGATGAAGAATATTGTGCTTTGGCTGTGAAGGCAAAGAAGGGGAAAGGAAATAAATTCCATTCTAAAGCTGAGACGGATGAAGAAAGCAAGGAGCGTGACATGTCCAGAGTGAAGTGTTTTCATGGTCACGAACATGGAAATTATGCCACTAATTGTCCACAAAAGAAGAAGAACAAGAAGGCTTTAGGATCTGCAGCAGGTGAGGCTTTGGCCTTGCAATTTGAGCTTGAATTCTCATTTATCGTGTGCATGGTGTCAAGTATGATGGGATCAGGGTGGTTGTTGAATAGTGGTGCATCTTTCCACATGACGAGAAACAAAGAACTTTTCAGTAGCTTGGAGGAGAAGGACCTCCAACTGCATATTGAAATGGGTGACGATGGAAGGTATAGCGCTACCGGAATTGATACAGTTACTTTCCTAAGATAATTAGGTAAACCATTTTTATTAAAAGATGTAATGTATGTACCAAGCTTGAAGAAAGATTTAGTTTCAGTTGCAATGTTGGAGGATAGAGGCTATGATGTTGTTTTTAGTGAAGGAAAAGCTTTCCTTTGACACAAAGCAACATGACAAGCCAAGAAGATTGGGATTCATGTGAAGAATATCCATAAACTTAATGTATATGAAATTTCTACAGAGCTTCCAACCATTGGGAAGTGTGAGAAATCCACACAATTGACTCTTGAGAGGGAGTTGGATTTGCATGCAAGTGAGGAAGTCTTGGTTCCAAAGAATGAACCTCAAGATGTGGACAAACCACATGCGAAGGATCATGGAGCGGCAAAAACCGCTCAATCAAAGAAATTTCGAGCCAGATGGGTAGAGGGAGTGCATGCAACTATACCTCTAGGTGTGAGGTGGGGCGACATGCAAGATTAATCCCAAGAATAAATTTGGGAAATATCCTAAAGATGGTGTGTATCATGGATCGAACCTGGCTACGAGGAGCCCACAGAACATCAGTGGTAGGATCGGTTAGATTGATGCAATCAGATGTTAAGATGACATAAATTAGAGTGACAGGTTTCGAATACTAGAGTGCAGATCAAAGTTGGTAGCAATGCAGAGTGCATGGATGCAAATGTCAACACCAAAGAGAATCTAGTAGACATGTGCAGTAGCTAGCACCAGTCAGAAGACTTGATGACAGATGCATTATACTGATTCGGTTGTTTGGAGGCTATTCAGTTTCGGAAGTGTTGCATGCAAATGTTTCATATGCAAGAAACACTAGAGAAGTGTTTCATGCAAGAGTTTCAAGTGCGAGAAACACTAGAGAAGTGTTTCATGCAAGAGTTGTGTGTCACATGCAAGAGATGCATGTCACATGCAAGGACATTCGTTTCTTTTTGAGAGGCAGTGTTGAATTTTGCAACAAGATATAGTGAAATTGGCATCTGGAAACAACATGACAGCACCTACACTAAGTGTGGGACTAGGAGGTCCAAGCAGCACCTACACTAGTGTGGGACCAAAGGTCTTAGTAGCACCTACACTAGTGTTGGCTAAATTTGGTGTAGTGTCTATTGTAATTTTCCCTTAATTAAAATGGACAATAAAATGTAATATTATCTCATAATCACTTGTAATAGTTAACTGAGTGCAATAAACTCAGTTAGATAATGAATTTCGAGTTCAGGGTAGTTGGTGAGGCATGCAGAGTAATTCTAGTTGTAATAGAGTTCGAAGTGCAGTGGTGCATTAGTTAATGCATGTTGTAAATCAATTTAACTCAGTTAAGTG
This sequence comes from Pinus albicaulis, assembly GCA_034641835.2. NCBI lineage: Eukaryota > Viridiplantae > Streptophyta > Pinopsida > Pinales > Pinaceae > Pinus > Pinus albicaulis. The sequence goes on along the minus strand of CM076578.1, from coordinate 590,162,020 downwards.
AGTTGAAGTCAGTTGTGCTAGTTGTAACTGTAGTTTCACTAGTGAGAGATAAAGTGAATTAAATATTATTTAATTCACAATCAGTGATCTCACATGAATCTGATGATTTACTATTAATAGCTACATGCATGTCAATTCCAATGGAGACCTAGTTGAGATAAAGGTTAAAGGGAAGCTGACTATCAGTTGTGATATTAGAAAACTACCCAGATGTAGTTAAAACTCCATAGGATTTCCCATGATACTAGCATGGTTGAGGAAGGCTGAAATTCCTAAAGAAAAGGGATTGCATTAATCAAGAATTGCATGAGCAAGGCAGGTTGAAGATAGGCTAAGAATTGGCTAAGTGTTCGCCTGATTTTGTCTAGATCAGTGTGAGACGATAGGTGGATTGCAGGAGACTCTTGTGAGAAGAGTGCATTATAATTTTTTAATGATTCCTTGTGGAATATATCATATATGATAGAGGGGTTTTGAGCAGAAATATTTCCCCGAGAAATTATTTGTGTTGTGGTTTGATTGATTCTTCTTTGCTACATGTGAATGGCGATTGTGTTTTTTAATTCCGCAATTGATATGTAGAAGTGATTCAGTATTTAACTTTAATACATTGTTAGATCGGATTGAATCCATGATATACATGTTTTTTGTATAATTTCTACAAAAAGGAAGGGCGAATGGATTGTCGGTTAGTTGGGGTGAGTTATGTATTAAGCCAAACAGTTCATTCTATCAACACCCCACAAGAGCAATGTGGAGAAAATTGAAGCTATGTAGAGAATGGCGACAACGACAACAGAAAGAAGAGCCTTAGTGTGGTGGGATAGAGAGAAGTGCCCCTTGTCACCTTCTTTTGACCCACACATTGAAACTTCCATTGTCCCCACTTTACTCTGCAAGTTTAACATCATTGATGCTAATGAAGATGAAAGTCATTGCAATGTTTCAACCTATCACTTCTTCTCTCCGACGCAAGAAGAGACCAATCAGATGCTTATTAGCTCTGGAATTTGACTGCACCAACTACCTCATGGAATTCATTATAGTTTTGATTCAGAAATTTTCCAAAATTCCAACTCTACAATAACATTAAGATACTTTCTCGAGGCCTTTCTCTTCACTTATTGTTGATGCCTTCTTGTGTGCGATATGTAAATCTACCGTGATCGTGAGGTGATATTTTATATGTTTACTTACTCATGAATTTTGTCAGTTGATATAATCTTGGGACAATGATGCCTCCGACACTGAAATCCTTCCTGAGAGGAGTATACCTATTGATAGAAGATTCATTGAAAAAAAACCATCTCAAGAATCGGAAGGAGTCTCTCAAGTAACCTAATGTTTACTTATGTTGAAATTTTATAGCGCATACACATACAAATATGTTAAAAAATCATTGTGTTGGTAATATGAAGTGCACAAGGCATACACTGGCAGCATTGAGTGCACTCCTAAAGGTAATATGTAGACTACCCATACAATTCAGTCGATGTGTGATATATTATTATTGCATACAAGGTGTTAAATGCATTTCTTAGGTTAAGGTTATGGATACTACATATTACCAACACATTGCGGATTTGCAGGACATCAAGTTACATGGATAATAGTGACCAATTGAAAATATTTTTCAACAGTGCATTAAATACTTTTGGAAGGTCATTTTGGAAATCATAAAAGAGAAGCGTCAAATTAGAATGGTTTTAACATGGAAAACATATATATAATGGAAGCCTATGACCATTACATGGATAACATAAAAGCCTTGTTCTTGAAGGAGTGTTGAAGGATATTGAACTGGAAATGAAGACATGCCTGCAAAATCATACAAATTTGTAGTGCCTACAAGGTTCTTTCTTGTCTAGAACATTCAAAAATATGTCAAAATGTGGATGGATTTCACTTCAATGTTGCATGAATTATGTGGGAAGAGCTGCTTGGGTAATTTTGTGTTGTGAAACTAGCTCCAAAAATAGAAGAAAAGAGAGATCGACACCTTAGAAATTAGCCACTTCGAGGGGGCAACCTCCAATACATTACATAAATGAAAATTTCTTGGATGATACAAATGAAAAAACCTCCTTTCTATATATAAGAGTCCATGGGGCCACAATGTAATCCTAACCGACCTAACAATAATAATTTAGGGGCATAAAAATAACAATATGGGGGTTACAGGGGTACAACAATAACAATAAGGGGGTTACACTAACAACAATAAGGGACTATACTAGTAATATAGGGACCTAACATGCTCCTATCCTTCAAAAAGTGTTGTCCTCAATGCTTGAGTAGATCCAGGTGCTTTTGTATAAAATTCTCATCCTCCCATGTACAACCTTCAGTGGGTAAGTTCTTCCGTTTGATGAGATACTCTGAAATTGATTGATTTCCTAGTTGTCAAGTTCTTTCTTCCGTGACTACTTCAGGTTCCAATATGTTTTTTCCTTCCTCATCAAGTTCTAGCAATATTATTTGAACTGGAAGTTTGCCCCTATAACCTTTTTTAAGCATGAAACATGGAAAACTAGATGCACTTGCGAAGAAGCAGGAAGCTCCAATTTGTATGCCATAGTACCAATATTTTGTAAAACCTTGTAAGGACCATAGTACTTTGGTGATAATTTATTATCCTTCTTAGCTTGCTTGAGGGACATTTGTTTGTATGGTTGTAGCCATAAAAATACACAGTCTCCCACATCAAAACTTCTCTCACTACGATGTTGATATGCCTGTTGTTTCATTCAATTTTGTGCCAAAATTAGGTTATCCTTTAAGAGTTGGAGAACTTTTTGTTGATACTTGATGTGATCCTCCACTGCTTGAAACCTAGCATTTTCCCTTAAAGAAGATGTGATGCATGGTGGATGATATCCATAAAGTTCCATAAATGGGGTCATTTTTGTTGTAGTATGGAAGGAAGTGTTATACCACCATTCAACGAGCGGTAACCACTTGACCCATTGTGCTTGCTTATCAGATACAAAAAAATGAAGATTTCCTTCCAAATATTTATTCACTATCTCTGTTTTACCATCAGATTGAGGATGATAAGATGAGCTATGAGCTAGTTGAGTACCCAAACAAGAAAATAATTCTGTCCAAAAATTTTCTATAAAAATGGGATCTTTGTCACTTACAATAATCTTCAGGTTTCCATGTAGCTTTTGAATTGTTTCCATAAATGCAGTAGCAACTATACTCGCTTTAAATGGATGAGATAATGCACAAAAGTGTGCATACTTGGTAATTCTATCAAATACCATCATGATGACACTCCTTCCTTTGGACTTAGGTAAACCTATGATAAAATACATTGAAATATCCTCCCAACATTGACTTGGAATGGATAAAGGTTGTAGAAGACCTGGGGCCTTAATTTTCTCAACTTTATTTTTTTGGCAAACCAAACATTCCGCCACAAACTTTTGAATATCAGATTTAAGGCCATCCCAAAAAAATTCTTTCTTCACCCTGTGGTAAGTTTTTAAAAATCCCGAGTGTCCTCCTAAAGGAAAACTGTGCAATTCCAAAAGAATATTTTGTTTTAGTTGGGAATTCTTGCAAATATATAAGCGATATTTGTACCATAAGGAATCATTTTTCCAACTAAATGTATCAAATGAACTAGGATATTGCTGCAACTTTTGAATGAGAGTCCACTTTTCTTCGTCCTTCTTCCATTCATCCCTTGCTTTGATTATCCAATCTAGTTGGATAATTGAAATGGCACAAAGCAATGGTTCCACCTCTTCATCCTTTCTTGAGAGTGCATCTGCAACAACATTTAGCTTCCCTTTTTTGTAGACGATTTCAAAGTCATAACCCAACATCTTTGTGACCCATTTTTGCTGCTCTTCTGAAGATAGTCTTTGTTCCAAAAAGTGTTTAAGACTTCATGATCATTTTTTACCTTGAAGTGTCTTCCCATTAGGTAAGGTCTCCATTTCTTTATTGCATGTAGTATTTCCAACATTTCCTTCTCATAAATAGCCTTTTGTAAATACATTCCTTTGATTGAAAGACTTTCAAAAGAAATGGGTCTTCCTTCTTGCATTAAAACAACACCAATTCCATTTCCTGAGACATCACATTCCACAATAAAGATTTTTGTGAAGTTTGGCATAGCTAAGACTGGTGCTAGGCACATTGCCTCTTTAAGATGTTCAAAGGCCTTAGTTGCTTCAGGAGTCCATGAAAATGCATATTTCTTCAATAATGTTGTTAGAAGCACTGCTATTCTCCCATAATTCTTAACAAACTTGCGATAATACCCTGTTAACCTGAGAAATCCGCGCAACTGCTTTATGGTTGTGGGGAATTTACATTCCTTAATGGCTTTAATTTTGTTAGGGTCTATCTTAACACCCTCGTGAGATACAATATGACCTGGATATTCCACCTCTTGTACACCAAAGAAACATTTGGATGTTTTTTCATATAATTTTTTCTCCTCCAATAGTTTGAGCACCCTATCAACATGTTGAACATAATCCTTCCAAGACCTATTGTAGATTAATATATCATCAAAAAATACCAGCACAAATTTTCTAAGGAAGGGTTTGAAAATGGAATTCATCAACCCTTGAAATGTTGAAGGTGCATTGGTAGGGCCAAAAGGCATGACCAAAAATTCATAGTGACCCTCATGAGTTCGAAATTCTGTTTTCGAAATATCTTCAGTCTTCATTCTAATTTGATGATATCCTGAATGAGGATCCAACTTGGTAAAATAAATTGCTCCATGTAATTCATCCAATAATTCATCAATCACAGGAATGGGAAATTTATCTTTAATAGTGAGCTTATTTAACTCCCTATAATCTGTACACATGTGCCATGATCCATCTTTCTTGTGCACCAATACTACTGGAGCAGAGAAAAAACTTTGACTAGGTTGAATTATACCAGCCTCTAACATTTCTGTAATCATACATTCAATTTCACTCTTTAGGACAAAAGCATATCTGTAAGGCCTGATGTTTGGAGGAACACTTCCTAGAATCAAATGAATAGCATGATCATGATCACAAAGAGGTGGGAGTGCTTTGGGAGTATCAAACACCTTGGAATGATTGTCCAAGACTTTTTGGGGATCTGGAGAAATAGATGATTTTTATGTTGGAACTTCTAGTGAGCATAATTGTGCAATTATGCCTCACTATTATTTCTTCAGAAGCTTTGTCATGACATTAGAGCTTATTATCTTTCCTGGATTCGTTGTGATACCTCGTAATTCGATTTCCTTTCCTTCCGAAAAAAATTTCAAGAAAATTTCTTCAAAATTAAAAGCTACTATCCCCAAAGATTGTAACCATTGTACTCCTAGTACAACATCAGCACCTCCCACTGGAATGGAAAGCATTGGAATATTCAAAACATATTCCCCCCATGGCTAGCTTGATATTATGGCATTTTCCAGAGCAATTTATAGTTCCTCCATTTGCAACCATCACTTGACATTCTGGTGCTGGGTATAGGAAACAATTCAATTCCTTGGCTACCTTACAATGAATAAAATTATCGGTACTACCCGAATCAATCAACAGTATTACATTTTTCTTCTTGATATGTCCTTCTATCTTGAGAGTTTGAGGAGTGGTAATTCCTGACAATGCATTACATGATATGGTCGAACTCGTTTCTTCTTCTTCTAGGGTTTCTTCCTGGTGTATATCCTCTACTTTTTAAGTTTCTTCTTCATTTTCTTCCTCCTCTTCACAATCTATGTAAAATAATTTCTTCTCAACGCACTTATGACCTTTAGTGTATTTTCTATCACAATTGTAGCAAAGCCCTTTTGCTCTTTTTTCTTCCAATTTTTGTGGTCTCAACCTTGTAGTTTGTAGAAGTCTAGGAGTAGCAACACTTCCATCTTTATAGATGTGAGTGGTAGGCTTCCTTTTCGCCATAATTTTACATTCAATTTTTCTTGCCAACCTGAATGCTTTCTCCAATGAATCAGGTTCCCAAATGTGAACTTAATGTTGGATGTTATCCTTTAAAGTCCCTATGAAGACATCAATCCTGTGTTCCTCTGGAATATCAGTTACCCTTATATTCAATTTTTGGAATTCCTCAATGTGCTCTGCCACTGAACCCTTTTGTTTGAGATTTATCAGTTCGCTAAATAAGTTGTTGCTCTTTATATCCTCATAATGTGCTATCATTTCCTTCGTAAAAATTGACCAAGTGACAATTTTTTAACAGGAGCAAAGCCATCGATACCATATAAATGTATTTTGTTCTAAATGTAAAGTTTCAATGCGTACCTTTTGTGTATTTTGCACATTATTGAGATCAAAATATTGCTCCATCTGTAGTGTCCATGTTACGGGATCCTTACCATCAAGCTTCCTCGTATCCATCTTTGGAATATGGTGGTTCTTCAATCCAACATTAGAGTTTATGAAATCACAATTAAAATTTATTTTCTTCTCAACATGAGTTTCCTCTACTATCTTTTCTCCATTAGGAATAATTTCTTGTATCAACTTTGTCAAACCTTCCATGTCTTCTTTTAGATCATTATTCATGTTTTCCATTTTGTATTTCATTTTTTCTTCCATGTTCTCCATCTTAGCTTCCATTCCTTTCTTCAAACCATCCATCTTCGCTTCCACACCTTTCTTCAAAACTTCCATTTCATTTTTTGCTGCTCTTTGCGAGAGTGAAATTTGGTGCACTTGCTCTTGTAATTTTGATAGGTCATGTTGCAATTCTTCATCTTCATGAGTCATAGTAGAGTATTCTGAGGGTTTAATGGGTGTTTAATTTTTTTATGAGGCATTTAAGAACCCAATACTAAAATATATGCTCAATAGGACTTGGAATCACTTCAAACTGATTCTTTACACAAGACTTATGCAATTCAGAAAAAAAATACATACTTTTTTCTGGCTTTTGAAGAGCTTGATATTGAAACTAAATTATCTCTATGATTTAGGATCTTCAATATCTAAAATTTGGCCCTAGAGTATCCCTCTGAATCCTCTTTTGAATGCCATAGGTCTGACCTGATTTGGATTCTTCAAGGAAAATTTATGTTCAATCTCCCAAAATGACCTAATTATGGACTAGTTCAGTAGAGCGAATTTGTATGCCTTGCCATGTGTCAGTATTTCCTCCTTCAGCTCTAAAATTGATCAAAAAGAAACTACAGTCTGTGTAATTGTGGCCAATTTTTATATAATTCCAATCCAATGCTCAGAGAGAGAGTTATGAATATTTTCCCACGATCACCTCTTTGAGATGAAATTTGGGAGCCTAAAAAAGCCCTAACTTCCACAGACCATATCTCAAAAAATATTGTGAACCAAGCTCTGAAATTTTGTGATGATCTTCCTCAGGATTTCGGCTTTGTTCCTTAAAAATTTCATCTTCTAAACCTTTGTAGAACAAAATTTATAGCGAAACTTCCACAATGACCTATTTGGAGCAGCGAAACCCTTGAATCCAAAGCTTTGATACCAAATATTGTGAAACCAACTCCAAAAATAGAAGAAAAGAGAGATCAACGCCTTAGAAATCAGCCACTTCGAGGGGGAAACCTCCAATACATTACATAAATGAACAATTCTTGGATGATACAAATGACAAAACCTCCTTTCTATATATAAGAGTCCATAAATAATAATGGCATCCTAGCCGACCTAACAATAATAATTTAAGGGCACAATAATAACAATATGGGGGTTACAGGGGTACAACAATAAAAATAAGGGGGTTACACTAACAAAAATAAGGGACTATACCAGTAATATAGGGACCTAACATTTTGGTTATAAAAGGAACATTATTTTAGTGAGTTGTTGTATCACTTTGTCAAATAAAGTGCTTAAGAGGTCAATGTATGTTGTATATATGATGTATGTTGTTGATATTACCATTTTTAGTCTAAGCAAGAAGCCAAGGAGGAGCATTGTTCTAGAATTTTATCACATGCATATTCAAATCATATTAGTATGATATAGATACATCAATTTTCTTCCAATGTGAGGGAAATCCAAACACCATGAAAGAAAAAATTTATGCTCCTGGTATGAATCAATTCTTGTGGTAATTACCCCATGATAATTTGTGGACGAATATGATACATATATTTCTGCATAATTATCTTATATCTTCTTCAGCATTATGCAAGTGCAACACACTTATTAATTGGATGGTACTAGTTTATTGTTTATATACATGCAATTGCAATGATTTACAAAATGTTTTCCCAACAATAATTATATATCATGTGGAACAACATTCATGTAGAAGTAGTGTTCAATTGAGAACCGTTCTAATCTACCATTTATAGTGACATTAATTCAATGAGTGTGTCAATATTGCTTACGCAAGACAAAATATTGCAAGTTGTAGAACATTTATGCATTGGTGTCATCCCATGGGGATTGGAGGACTACAAGGCATTTGTAACCACCTTGCCATTGATGTCAAATGGTGAGGTAATCAGAGGAAGGAAGACACTTCTTAGAATGAAAGGGGGAGAAAAAATGTGTTGTAATCAATGCCAAAGGGGAAGATTGTTGGAAACATTGGCATTGATGTCATTAACCTTATTGATGATCATTTATGTTGAATGTTATTATTGTAAAAGGCTGAAAGTGATGTGAAGTGAAAAGTATATGCTTATCAATATGAACGCTAAAATGTTGTCAAGTGGGACATAATATATTAAGACAAAAGCTGAAATACATAAATTTAATTGAACATAAAATGTACATAATACAAATCTGGTTTATCTCTTGTCATTATTACTGATTGAGATGTTACAATGCCATTTTATATTACAAATATTTTCAGAACTGAAAATGAAACAAGTGAGCTGATTTTGGAAGCCCAAGAGACAATGCTTCACTTCATATTCCGCAAGGAATACAAATAGTGAAGAGGGATTGCTTATAAAATGTACAATGTGGACTGGAAAAAGAGATTTTAAAAGAGAAGGAATCTGTACAAGGAGGTTGATGGGCAGAAACATAAGAGAAAGAGAGAGTGGAAGAGAAGAAGTATTTAAACAATAAATTTGATAGCAGAATAGTCTAAGAGAATGATCTTGAACTCTTGATAAGTAATCTGAAAATTTATCTTCTTGACACCTACAAAAATAATTTGCTAGAGCATGAGCATGAACCATTAGTTGCATAATAAAGTAAATATGAGCAAAAGAAAATAATAATAAATTACTGATTCACCCTCCCTCTTAGTAATTTCCAATTATAAATATCACGATTGGATACAAATTATAAATAAAACTCCATATCACTACAGTAAAGTTGTAAACACAAATATCCACTCTTTATATCTTTGTATAACTACTTTGTGTGAAATAGCGTTGAATTCCAAGGAAAATACAATATATAATAATCCCTTCACAAGTCATTCTGAGTACAATACAAAATATACAATAAGGACCCCTGTTGTGAAGTTTTCCTTAAATAAGATTGAATACGAGGTTTTCAATCCTCAGAGAAAATTTCAAATCAATTCCACTCTAGTCGTTGGTTGAAACCCTTTCGTTGGAAACATTAGTGAAGATGGCTGATAGGATTTCACATGAGGATTGGGTAAAATACCTGGCATAAACAATGGAACTTGATTAGGAAGCCATAACCCTTAAACGATGAATTATATCTTATACATCGGGGCATACCTGCAACCAAAAACAAGAGCACTTAGTGAGGAAAAACCATGAAATTGGGAGAGATAAAATTTGGCAACATTGTTGTAAATTAAATAGCATCATACCTTAGAAATTTGTCATGGTTGCATCTCCACTTTCATAGATTAAAGGTAAACTACTAGGGTTACTTTTCCTTAAAAATTAATTGACTACAGTATATAAAAAAAATTTGGGAAAAGTTATGAAAATTTTCTACCTGAGAAAACTCGCCACAGCATAAGACTCCTTTAAAACCATCCTAATCCAGCCTACAAAATAACTGTAGGTACAACGAATGGAGGGGTTGGTTTTTGAGCTTGCAGTAACCTGTTAACATAACCATAAAAGAGAATACTGAAGAAATGATAATACTAACCAAAGAGATGGAACATTGTCGACAGATCTAGTACATGAGAAATTATTTATCGTAGAGGCGAGTTCGAGCCAGGCGTAGAGCCACACCAAGAGCAGAAAAAGTGTGAAATGACGAAACAATTAGGGTTTTTTTGGGGGTATAGTGCCATAAAAACCCTTAGACACTCCTGACCTTTAGATTTCAGTAGATCTATGGTCAAGGAAACATCCATTTGTCCATTCCAATAGCCGCCAAGCAGCAGTTATGAGGGTCCAGGTACGTTGGGATAAATCATAAGTCCTTATACATTATGTTAATTAAATATGAACCAATGGGAATTAAAACAATGTGTTGAATACAAAAAACCTTATTTGTGATTTGCATAAGCAAAAAGTATGTGTAAGTAATTGAATGACCCATTTTAATTCCATATATATATCAATGTAGAAATGGCCCAATGTTTAATTTCATATATGTATATCATTGTAGCATAGCAATAATGCTTGTACAATGCACCCTTTTGTATGAGGGTAATCATTTTTTTATTTTTTTGTGTACTCTGTAAGATTTTTTATGGATAACTATGACAAATTGGTATCAGACCAGGTTACAAAGTTGAGGCCTATATGCAAATTGGTATCAGAGCAGTTACAAAGTTGAGGCCTATATGTGCGATCTAATATTAACAAAAGCATCATTGATGCACAAAGGAAAATATTAATCGTTATGCGAAGGGGAAGTCCTCTGCCAAGAGGAGGATCTAGCCTCACGAGATTTGGGTTTAGTTGGCCTAAAATGCGCCTAGTCCAAATGCACTTTTGTTGGAAATAGTCCAACAATTGCGGGAAGATATGACAACCCTTAGAGCTGACAATGAAAGTTGAATAATGGAGCAAGAACAGATCATGAAAATATTTTATGACAGGCAGAATCAAAGAACTCCAAAACCCAACCCAAAGCATGGAAATAGAGCTGAAATGCAATGCCTAGGAGATGAACACCGGGAGGTGGAAGGGGGGTGAATTGAGAATGATGAAGAATCGGAAAATGCTTCGGGTGGAAGAGCCAACAAGAAGTAGAAAATGGAATTGAAAGGGGATTTTAAGAAAATTAAACGACCCATGTTGATGGGGAAACTGAAGAGGTTGTTGAGGCGTGGTTGATCAATATGAATAAGTATTTTCAAATCTACGATTATGATGATAATCTGAAAGCTCGGCTAGAAATTTATAAATTACAAGGGATAGCCACCATGTGGTGGGAAGAGATCAAAATCGTTCACAGAATTGATGAACAAGAGGTTACATGGGACACCTTTCAGAAACATTTCAAGCACAAGTACTTAACAAAATTATTTTATGATGAGAACACGAAGGAGTTCCATGATCTAAGATTAGGGCAGTTGACCATGGACGAGTTCATTATGAAATTCACCTCCTTACTGAGGTATGTGCCTTACATCCATGAGGAGAAAGAAAAGGTGCAATGATTCACCAATAGCCTACCACCTCGGATGAAGGAAAGGCTGGATTTTGATAACCCGAAGATGATGGATGATGTGATATGGAAAGCATGGATCATTCATCAACAGATGAAACAAAAAGGGGAACCCAGTAAAGGTTGGACAAATAAAAAGGGTCAAAATAGTTTCCAAAATTTCAAGAATACTAAAAATATTGGAGGTAAAGGTACACACAAGAAAAAGTGGAATGGACTACCTGGAAGGAATCCACAAAAAATTAAGACTCCAAATGAAAACAGGAAGAATGAAGTATCAAGTAAGCCAAAACCTGGTCAGTTGCCAAAACCCCTTTACAATGTTGGGGCTATGGAGAACCTCACTACTACAAAAATTGTCCACATCGTAACCGAATGGAACCAACTGCTAACATACAATAAGCCTCGATAGTCGAGGACGTGGCAAGGAGTATTCCACTAATAAATTATGCTTTAGAGGATCACCAAGATTAATACCAACCAACAATTGTGGAATTCAAAGGTAAAGTAGTTAAACAATATGTTTCTTTTTTAATTGATCTAGGCGCCAGTCTCAGTTATATTAATACTAAAATAGTTGACTTATGTCAATGCAAAGTATAAATGTAAGAATTCATGGCTGGTGTAATTGGCTACTCGAGAAAAGCAACGAGTGAGTGATAAATTCGAAAATTGTTCTATAGAAATTGGAAGAAAACATATTAACACTACTATAAACATTGTGCCATTAGGATCTTATGACATACTGACTGGCATGGACTAGTTAGAACAACATTGTACTGTTGTAAATTTCAAAGAGAAGGCTATTATTTTTCTCATCAAAGAGGGTAGTAGATAGGATATTCAGGGTATTAAAAGAGGTATCCGATTGCGGCCCACTACAACTAGCGAACTGAGTAAATGTATGCAAAAAAAATGTCAAATTTATTCAATCCAAGTTCGGTATACTAACCCGAATGACAAGATGCCAGCTCTGGAAAGTATACCAATCATACAAGAGTTTGTCGATGTATTTCCGAAATAAATTTTGGGATTTGTGCCTAAACAAAGTATAGATTTTACCATAGAACTGGTTCCATGAGCATGCCTAGCATCAAGAACCCCAGATCGTATGAGTATTCTTGAATTGACTTAATTAAAGTTACAAGTACAAGAATTTCTTGAGAAGGGGTACATTCACCCAAGTGCATCACCTTGGGGAGCCCCCATGTTGTATGTGAATAAGAAATATGGTACTTTGCGGTTATGTATAGATTACCGGAGGTTGAACAAGTTAACTGTGAAAAAAAGAATCTACTGCCAAGGATTAATGACTTGTTTGATCAGGTAAAATGTGTCACTGTGTTTTCTAAAATTTATTTGTGATCGGGTTATCACCAAATCAGAATTAAGGATGAAGATGTTCATAAGACAACATTCCTCACTCTCTATGGTCTTTATGAATTTGTGGTTCTTCCTTTTGGTATCACCAATGCCTCGACCATGTTTATGAGTTTGATGAATGGTATATTTCATCCTTTCTTGGATAATTTTGTACTAATTTTTATAGACTATATTCTAATCTACTCTTGGAATTTAGAGAGCATAAGGAGCATCTTCGAATAGTTTTACAGACCCTAAAGGAGAATCAATTGTATGTCAAGTTCAACAAGTGTGACTTCTTTAAGGAACAAATATTGTACCTGGGGAATTTTATCTCCTCAAAAGGATTAGCGGTGGACCCTGAAAAGATTAAAACTATTATGAATTGGTATGTTCCTAAAAATATTGCAGACATCAGATCTTTTATGGGATTGGCGGGATATTATCACTATTTTATTGAAGGATTTTCCAAGATATCTTATCCTATCACCTCTCTACAAAAGAAAGGAAGGATGTTTATATTGACAATGGAGTGTCAAAGAAACTTTGAAAAACTAAAACACCTATTGAGAACAGTGCCTATGTTAAATATTACAAACCCAGGAAATGAGTTTATTGTTTGTACATATGCTTGCTAAGAAGGGGTTGGAGTTTTCTTAATGGAAGAAGTAAAGATCATCGCTTATGAATCGTGTAAGTTAAAAGAGCACGAAAAAAAATATTCTTCTTACGATCTGGAATTAACCATGTTTGTTCATGCTCTTAAGGTTTGGTAACACTATTTATTGGGAAATAACTTTTTTCTATTAATTGATCATAAAATTTTAACCAATTTTTTTAAGCAACCCAATTTAAATGTTTGGCATGCTAGGTGGAATGTGTTTTTAAGTGAGTTTGATTTTGATATCAAGCATCTGAAGTGTAAATAAAATTTCATGGCAGACACTTTAAGCAGGAAATTGCATTATGTTTATGAAATAACTTACATCCAAGTAGAATTTGATTGCTCAGAACAAATTAAAGAATTTTCCTCTAAGGATCCAAAGTATAAATTTCTGTGGGAGAAACGTAAATCAATGAAAAAAACAAAAAAAAATATGATTTTAATATTAATGGTCATGATTTACTAACTTTTAAGGGGAGAATTTACATTCCTAACCATATGGCAGTCAAACAGTTTTTTCTTGATGAATACCACCAAAATCCTTATGTAGCACACCCTCAGTACCAAAAATTGTTCTCTGCAATTAGGAAACACTATTTCTGGCCTGAAATGAAAAAAATATATTAGATAGTACTTGGCCAAGTGCCTAGAGTGTCAACAGGTTAAATCAGAGCACCAGCATCCAACCGGACTTCTTCAACCACTACCCATACCTGAGTGGAAGTGGGATACCATCATGTTGGATTTTGTAACTAGGTTGCCAAAGTCTAAAAATAAAAATTATTCAATAATGGTGGTGGTGGATAATTTTAGCAAGGTAGATCATTTCATACCCGTCAAGTCCACTTATCAGACAATGCAGATCACAAATATATTCATGAGAGAAATATTTTGGCTACAAGGGATATCAAAGGTTATAATTTCTTACAGGGATGTAAAATTAACATCCACATTCTGGAAGTCTCTCTTTACAGGGTTAGGAAACCAAATTTTCTTCACACAACTTATCATCCCCAAAATGATGGGCAGACTAAGTGAGTCAACTAGGTGCTAAAGGATATGCTCTGCATGCACGTAATGCAACAACCTACCAAATGGGAGGAACACCTCCATTTGGTGGAATTCGCGTATAACACTAGGTATCATGAATCAATTAAGCTGAGTCCTTTCAAGGTGTTGTATGGGAATAATTGTTGCACTCCTACCAATTAGAGTAATCCAAAAGACAAGTTAATGTTGGGACAAAACTTACTATAGGAGATGGATCAAGCTGTGAGAAATTTAAGACAAAACTTAATAGCAGCTCAGGATAGGAAAAAGGCTTATGCAAATAAAAAGATATTTTTTAGGGAATTTCACGTGGATGACCATGTGTATATCTGGGTTAAATTCAAAATGAAGCACTTTGAGATGGGCAAGTTGTGAAAAGTTAGTGCCACAATAGTGTGGACCTTTCGAAATATTGGAAAGAGTAGGTCCAGTGGCATACAAGCTAGCACTACCTAGTCATATA
This sequence comes from Pinus albicaulis, assembly GCA_034641835.2. NCBI lineage: Eukaryota > Viridiplantae > Streptophyta > Pinopsida > Pinales > Pinaceae > Pinus > Pinus albicaulis. The sequence goes on along the minus strand of CM076578.1, from coordinate 590,146,956 downwards.
CGAGTCAATAACGTATTTCATGTCTCGTTGTTAAAACAATATATATATATATATATATATATATATATATATATGACTACAGGAATATTATAGATTGGCAGGATATACAGGTAATGAAAGCATTGTAATTGAGGTGTCTTGAATAAGTGATAAATAAAAAATATTAAAGGAGGATACTGGATGGATAATTCCTGGTATAAGCACTGCATATTCTAGAACAGAGAGAAATAATGTTGCGGAAGTGAGCCATCACCCAAATTAAGGTGCAATGATGATGTAGGAGCATCTAGACCTAGCCAGCAATGTGATGGAATGGTCACATGTTGTGGCTAATACAAGTTTGGAGGAAGACTTGGGTGTTAATTTTGTATTAATTTCAATTAAATGTAAGTAGTTAAGAGTGGCCTAATTCTGAACAGAAATTGGGAATACATGGCAAGTGATCCTCCCTACGTGGAGATCAAGCCAAGTAGTCTAGTTTGTTTAGATTAGGATAAGGTGTGAATTCTAAATGTATAATTTATTCCTCCAAATGTGGAGGAGATGGTTAACTAAGCATCTACGAAATCTCCTTTGTTTTAGAAAAGGAAAGGCGAGAGAGTTAGTAGAAGAGGTTTTTGGGTGAGAGGAGAGAGTTAGTGTGAGAGTTTTGGTGTGGAGCGAAAAGCTCTGATTAGTAGTAGTGTGTGTGTTTAAAAAAAAAAAAAAACAGTGGTCATTTTTTTGTGATATTGGCCAAGAGCCGAGACTCTATTTCATTCTTTAATTGCAATTGTGGTTTGTGCAAATCGAATGGAAGATTTAGTGATGACTGTGTATTGTGTGTAACAGCGAATGGAGTTATTTTTCCTGGGTAATTAGCAAATGTCGAGACTCTGTCTTTTCATGTTATGAATAAATTTAATATACATAGATGTGTGATGAGCATAAGTTGATGTGTTGAAGCGATTTCAGTCTGTGTTTTTAAAACGATAAGAATTCGATGTGATTACAAATTGGGTGCTGTCAAAATTAGTGAATTGGGAAAGTTTTAATATAGTAAAACAGTCTAAAAGACTTTACCGATCTCTCAGAGCAGATTTGAATTAAACTACATCTCCATTTTGAAATGAATCAGGTACGGTACAAGCAATCGAATCGGAATTTTGGAGAGCAAAAGCAAAATCATATTGCAACTGCGATGAGCAATTCTGATTGAATCGCATCGACATTGTGTGTATTGTCGACGGGTGTGACAACAGTCCCAACGATCTCCAATTGCCGATTGGTGTTGAACCAGCTATCTCTGATCGCCGATTACAATCGAATCAGAGCATAGAAATCATATCGGATCAGAATGGTGGAATCGGAGCAATAGTTAAGTGGCATTCATTCCTAGTGATTTGTGAACGCCGATCAATATTACATAGTGGAATATTGGAAAGTGGAGTGTAGTGGAGTTGTGATAAATCTATTGGTATCGCATGGGCCTGTGGAAATGGTCTACAGTTGTGGCATTCAAAGAATTTCGATTTGTGTTTTCCAATAGTTATCACATCAGAGCGATGTAAATGCCAAATTCCTGTGGCATATTAAAATTCACCAAATTGCAAATTGTGTCAGACTGGTCAATCAGATCCAGGTGGAAATCGACAATGTTGTAATTGCAAATAGCGACTAGCAATCATTGATTAATAATACATCGGTGCAGATCAATTAATGGAGAATTGCGATAAATGTATGAACATCGCATCAGTTCTGCAAAAAAGCCAGATAAGTGGTAAAACGCTAAACTCTTGTGATATATTGAAATTCATCTATTTGGGAATTGTTCCGATCCATCGGATCATTCAGATTTGAAGTTGCAGTATTCTATGTATGAAAATGTTATAAGGAGCGTTGTTTCCAAATGAGTGTTAATTCCAGTTCTGTTTGTTATAACAGAGTACATCAAATCATCTAATCGCAAGGAGGATATAAGGCTATTGATTAAGTGCGGAGTAAAGTGTTGAGTTGTAGCGCTCAACGCAGAGTTGAATGTTAATGGTATGAAAATTTTCCAGGTATTGATGATTTGATTTGGGCATTTACTGAGATGCATTCTATATGTATCGGAATGTTTTGATTCTAGGTATTACAGGGTTTTCCCTGCGTCATTTTGGTATCAAAGCTTGGCTCTATTGAAATTGAAGACTGCAGCAATATAGACCAAGAGAAGCTATGAGAGAAGAACCAGATGCGTTCTTAAAAGCAGAGTAAGGAAAGTCCTTAGAAGTGGCAGTGAACCTGAAGAATCCAACAAGAGATTGGACAGAGGACAATTGAAGTGTTCTTGAAAGAAAGAGTGAGGGATTGCAGAAGCCAAGAGGGAGCAAAGGTGTTGCTCAAAGAGAAGGTTCCAGATAGGGAATCGTGCTTACCAAAATACTGAGTGAGGAGAGCTTGGTGAGGTAAGATTGCAGCAAGGAGGACTTGCTGTTGCAGAGGCTTATTGCAGAAGAGTGAGGAACTCATGGAAAGAGAAGAGAAGAAAATGACTACAGATAGTCATAGCATAAGTTCACAAAGAAGCCACAGCAGAAGGGAAGGTGCCAAGGCAAATGGCATGAGGATGAGTCAAGAAGAATTTGATAGAGAGAAAGCTGAGATAGATTTCCAGATTGGAATATTGATGAAGATGTTGCAGAGAAATGTTAAAGACCAGAAGAATGGTTGGACCATGAGGAAAAGAGTAAAGTGGCCAAGGCTACAAGAAAGGAGAAATCAACAATTGAAGTTAGAGATAGTAGAAGAATTGAGAAAGATTGAGCAGATATTGAGTGCTCAAGAGGAATCAGAGAAACTCAGAGAAGTAGAGGTAGAATTGGAAGTTTCCATTTGTAGACCAGAACAAGGTGAAATGTTGGGGGAAGAGGATAATGAGAGGTCAGCTGAAGATCTCATGGACTATTGGCAGAGTTTAGAACAATTCGAAGATATGTTGACAAGGGAAGCAGATGAGACAATGAAGCCTTGTGATTTTGATTCTTATAGTTTGTGTATGTTTGCAGGATATGCAGAGGATGATGGACAGTCGGATGAAATTGTCACAAACAGGAATGAAGCTCTTGAGGTGAAGTATGATGGAGAATCCTTTTTAGAGGAAGAAGGCGTTGATCTATTGCAACAGAAGGAGTTCATAGATGAAATCCTGTTTGGTGTGAAACAGTCAGATGAGGTTGATATAGACCAGAAGTCTAATGACAATTCCATAGTGGTACTACAAGAAGGTAAACCAATGAATTTGTTTAATGGAATTGATGAAAGATGCTTGCAATATGATAACGTAGAAAAAAGGTCAATTCAGGAGGATTACCAGGAAAAGAATGAAGCTGAGAATGGAAATTGTGATGAATTGCTGAAGAGATTTCATAAGGAAATAGAATTCTTGGAGAGATTACTCAAGGAACCTAAAGGAGAAACAAAGCTTACAGAACCTGATGGAGGAAAAGGTGTGGAAGACAGCATTAATAAATATGATGCTGAAATCAGAGAAATTGAGCAGCGATTATTTGAAGGTGAAATGAAAGATTAGAAGCAACAAGGAAGTTATGTCCTCAGAGGCATAAAGGAGACAGAAATATTAACTCAGCAAGATGAATGTGGAAGTAACCAGAAATTTGGAAGGAATGATAAGCTACATGAGAATGAATTTGAGGAAGGCATTAAATTGCAAAAGTATGGAAGCTGGTAGCAGAATGAAGAACCAAAAATTGGTCTGACAAGACAAAGAAAGACAAGTGAAGACCGAAGATACCGATGGAGACTGAAGAAAAGGGTGAAATGGAAGCTATTGCAATAGAGGTGGAATGGCAAATTGATGAAAGAGTTCAGGTAACTTGAACAAATTCATATTGATTTGTTAAAGAAGGAAAGACTTAGAGAAATGGAGTCACAGCAAGAAGGATCTGCTGAAATCCAAAAGATCTATGATGGAGGATTGGTGCTTGAAGCATCAAAAGAAAATGAAAGGTATTGTATTTTGAAAACTGAAGGTTGTTGTGTGTTTGCAGATCATATCGACTTGAGGAAAGACAAACAGTTATTGAAGACTGTTGTATTAACAGATGAAGAGATGACTACTCATAGTCATATGCAGAATAAGGAAGGAAGTTATAACCAAGTGCAGGAAGTTTTCCACTCAGATGACATTCAAAGAATAAGTCAAAAGGAGGATGGCAAAAGAATTAGTGAAATCAAAGGATACACTAAGGTAAGGCAACTATTTAGTTTTTCATAAGTAAAGGAAACTCACATAATTATGTGATGCAGAGGGAAAGGCAGCTGTTAAACATAACTGTAGTAAATTATGTAGATATTGGACAACTGTTTAAAACTGTAGCTAAAAGAGGACAGCTATTGAAGATTAAGTAGTCATTGAGGATCATTGACCTTGAAGAAAGCCAGAGTAAAGAAAGATTAAAGACAAATATTGTAGATTGTGCAGAACTTTTGAGAGAACTTCCAGATGAGATGGCAGATTTGTGGTATAAGTCGAATCTTTTGATGAGGAAGCTAGGTAAAGCATTTGTGTTTATTGAGTTGATTAATTTTGATGAAGATTTACATGCAGGAAAAGGGCAATGTGAAGTCAACCTGAACCAAGAAAAACATATCAGATTAATGGAAGGTATGCTGGAATTTGAAGCAAGGAATGATGAAGTCATGAATGAGAAATCGGAAGAAGAACTTGAGAAAAGGCATTTGTACATTTCAAAAATGTATATAGAAGATTATTGGCACAAAGATTATGATGTTCTAATTCAAGAACACAATCAGTTGCAACAGAATAGTATTCAAAACATGAGAAGTGAAATGGACAAAGAATTGGATGAGTTGTGGAAACTCATACTACAGCATTCCAGTAAAACAAATACAGGACAAAAGAAGAAAGGAATATTGGCTGGAAGAAATGGTACAGGTGAAGGGAATGGAAAATTGCAAATTAGAGTGAGCAAAACAGCAGCAAAATATGTGAAAAGGATAGCAGTAGATAGTGAGACATTACAGCACAAAGGCGAGAGACTTGATGGACAAACAACAACAGCAGTAACCAAGGACAAATTATCAAATCAAGTATGGGATCCAGGAGGACACAAACCAGAAGAACATGATCAGGAGATCATGGTTAATTTAAAATTTGGGAGTCTGATGCAGGAGCATCTAGACCTAGCCAGAAATGTGATGGAATGGTCACATGTTGTGGCTAATACAAGTTTGGAGGAAGACTTGGGTGTTAATTTTGTATTAATTTCAATTAAATGTAAGTAGTTAGGAGTGGCCTAATTCTGAACAGAAATTGGGAATAAATGGCAAGTGATCCTCCCTACGTGGAGATCAAGCCAAGTAGTCTAGTTTGTTTAGATTAGGATAAGGTGTGAATTCTAAATGTATAATTTATTCCTCCAAATGTGAAGGAGATGGTTAACTAAGCATCTACGAAATCTCCTTTGTTTTAGAAAAGGAAAGGCGAGAGAGTTAGTAGAAGAGGTTTTTGGGTGAGAGGAGAGAGTTAGTGTGAGAGTTTTGGTGTGGAGCGAAAAGCTCAGATTAGTAGTAGTGTGTGTGTTTGAAAAAAAAAAACAGTGGTCAGTTTTTGTGATATTGGCCAAGAGCTGAGACTCTGTTTCATTCTTTAATTGCAATTGTGGTTTGTGCAAATCGAATGGCAGATTTAGTGATGACTGTGTATTTTGTGTAACAACGAATAGAGTTATTTTTCCTGGGTAATTTGCAAATGTTGAGACTCTGTCTTTTCATGTTATGAATAAATTTAATATACATAGATGTGTGATGAGCATAAGTTGATGTGTTGAAGCGATTTCAGTCTGTGTTTTTAAAACGATAAGAATTCGATGTGATTGCAAATTGGGTGTTGTCAAAATTAGTGAATTGGGAAAGCTTTAATATAGTAAAACAGTCTAAAAGACTTTACCGATCTCTCAGAGTAGATTTGAATTAAACTACATCTACATTTTGAAATGAATCGGGTCCGATACAAGCAATCGGATCAGAATTTTGGAGAGCGAAAGCAAAAGCGTATTGCAACTGCGATGAGCGATTCCGATTGAATCGCATTGGCACTGTGTGTATTGTTGACGAGTGTGACAACAGTCCCAACGATCTCTGATTGCCGATTGGTGTTGAACCAGCTATCTCCAATCGCCAATTACAATCGAATCGGAGCATAGAAATCATATCAGATCGGAATGGTGGAATCGGAGTGATAGTTAAGTGGCATTCATTCCTAGTGATTTGTGAACGCCGATCGATATTACATAGTGGCAGATTGGAAAGTGGAGTGTAGTGGAGTTGTGATAAATCTATTGGTATCGCATGGGCATGTGGAAATGGTCTACAGTTGTGGCATTCAAAGAATTGCGATTGGTGTTTTCCAATAGTTATCACATCAAAGCGATGTAAATGCCAAATTCCTATGGCATATTAAAATTCACCAAATTGCAAATTGTGTCAGACCGGTCAATCAAATCCAGGTGGAAATCGACAATGTTGTAATTGCAAATAGTGATTGGCAATCACTGATTAATAATACATCGGTGCAGATCAATTAATGGAGAATTGCGATAAATGTATGAACATCCCATCGGTTACTGCAAAAAAACCAGATAAGTGGTAAAACGCTAAACTCTTGTGATATATTGAAATTCATCTATTTGGGAATTGTTCCGATCCATCGGATCATTTAGATTTGAAGTTGCAGTATTCTATGTATGAAAATGTTATAAGGAGTGTTGTTTCCAAATGAGTGTTAATTCCAGTTCTGTTTGTTATAACGGAGTACATCAAATCATCTAATCGCAGGGAAGATATAAGGCTATTGATTAAGCGCAGAGTAAAGTGTTGAGTTGTAGCGCTCAACGCAGAGTTGAATGTTAATGGTATGAAAATTTGGCAGGTATTGAAGATTTGATTTGGGCATTTACTGAGATGCATTCTATATGTATCAGAATGTTGTGATTCTGGGTATTTTAGGGTTTGCCCTGTGTCAAATGACGACACTTTAGTTCTGAAGAGGACACTTGGGAAGATAAGGAATTGATGCAACACACCTATCCTAATTTGTTCTGAGACTAAGTTCAACATTAGGGATGATGTTTCAAACAAGGGGGGGAATATGTCACACCCATATGTGGGTGAATAGTAAATAGCATTTACTGAGAACTTGAACTTAATTTACCTTTGATTAGTTAACTATTATTTGTCACTAAGCTGTAGTTAAGAAGGTTAACATTAACTTCAAGAATTAATTAATTTTTATGTGAGGATGTTAACAAGTTGTTCTTTTTTTTATGATATGAGAATGATTTATTATTGGATAGCTATGTTAGGAAATTAAAAGAAGAGACCTTGAAGGGTTTTCTAACTACTTGGCGGCTAGGTGTTCTTGTTTTCTTGATGATTCCTTAGAGGAGATAAAAAGGAATAAAAGGGAATGAAAAGGGTTCTCTTTTGTTTCCACCTTTCCATGAAGAAGAATATCAAGAATTTTGAATAAGAAAACAATGATAGTTTCCTGAGTTGGGAAGATCCCAGTGGAACTATCCTTGTTGATAAATTTAGACTGGAAAAGAAGTCCTAAGGTATGCAAATGATCTGAAGGATCATTATCACCAGAGACTGTTGGGTTGTTGGAAGCTCGGGGGGAGTTGGACGTGATCGCCAGGCTTGTAGGAAGGGAGGAGGGTTCTTCTCTGTTTGAATTTCCATGATTAGCTAACAATCATATAAGTATTTATTTTAGTTTAAGGAAAAAATAGTACTAGTAGCATTGCTAGGAAAGAAATGATTTGTTTTTTTTTCTTTAAAGAAAAATCACAAAAGCATAAGTATCAATAGTGCAACAAATAATTAAAAGACAAGTTGTTCTGAGTAGCAAGGAAAATAAACAAAACTGGTAAATTTTGAGTTGTTTTTAAAGTACTGAAGTTATAATTTCTAACCCTGGCCCGAATGACAAAATACAAACGTAAGTGTTTATTACTGGTAGAGAAGCTATCGCATTAGCATATATGAATGTGTTAATTATGTATGGGACATTATAGAAAGAAGACCTCTCTATTATGGTATGTCTTGCTGATAAACCAACATATAGCTATATATGCTAAAGCGACTATACACGAAATTATTGAAAAGAAAAAAATATTGTATCATGAATAGTGGTACTATACAGTAAATGATGAAAAAACAACGCATGAGCAACCATACAAAGAAACATTGTTGTAGTAGAACCTAATAGTGTGGAATATGAAATTTACATAATGTTATGAATATAGCCATGAATCGCCTTGTAGAACTAGGAGTGTCATATCAAGTACCATACCATAGTCTAGAAATAATGGAGTAATAGATAGGGTTTTTCCAAGAAGTTAATCAACCAGTGAACTGGGTTAGAACCGAATTTGTTTAAAATACTTAATCTAATGGCTTAGCATAAAATTTTGTATACCAAACAGAATTTCTACGCGACATAGTAAGTAATGGTAGAGATTTTCATAAAATATTGAACGAACAATCCAATAGGAACTTCTTCATCTGAGAGTCAGATTATGCTCGAAACAATATTTGTTCCAAAACTAAGGTTGCAACCACAATTTTTTATCCATTTGTGTAAAGGTTGGGGTGTAAACAAATCTAGGACTCTGATTAGAAAATGAGTAGCACAAAACCAGACATATATCAAATATGTTACATGGCAACATAATAGTAAATATTTGATTGAATAAAAATTATAAATAAAACTCCATCTCACTACAGTAAACTTGCAGGCACAAATACCCACTCTTTATATCTTTGTATAACTACTTTGTGTGAAACAATGCCATTGTCATTGAATTCCAAGGAAAATATAGTATTTAATAATCCTTTCACCTATCGTTCTAAGTACAATTGGAAATATACAGTAAGGACCCTTGATGTGAGGGTTTCTTTAAAGTAGACTGAATACGAGGCTTTCAATCCTCAGAGGAAAGTTAAAATAAATTCCACTCCAGTCGCCGGTTGAAACCCTTTCATTGAAAGCATTAGTGAGGATGGTCATTGGGATTTGACACGAGGATTGAGTTAAATACCTGGCAGAAACAATGAAGTTTGAGTAGGAAGCTGTTGTAGCTCCTACAACACCCTCCAAAAAATACATAAAATTATAACACACACTTCAAAATTTTTTGGAGCCCCCTTAAAACTAAAGAAGAAAAAAAAAGCCAAGTAAAGTTCTAAAGGCAAGTCGCTAAGTCGCATATGCATTATTTGCGACCCATGCGACCTATGCGACTCTGCGACCCTAAGGTCGCTCAGGTCGCTAGGTCGCAAGAGTCAGAATCTGATCAATTTGCGACCTTGCGACCTGGCGACCTTGAGGTCGCAAGGTCGCAAAGTCGCAAAATGAAGTTTTAAGGAAATTTGCGACTCAGCGACCTTGCGACCCCGCGACCTGAAGGTCGCAAGGTCGCAAGGTCGCAAACTTGCGACTTGCGACCTCATTAAATGTCCGCACGTGCGACCTTTTTATATAAGGTCGGGTCGCTAGGTCGCATTTGTGACTCTCAGCGAAAACCGCGGAATTGCTCTGACAGGTTGACTGGCGCATTTTCTTCCGGGTAAGTTGCCTTTTCCTCCCTATGTTTCCCTCTTAAGCATTTCTTGCCATTATTGAGCCTCCCCACGGTCTTATTTATTTGCTGGAAAGGATGGGGGGTTTTCTTTGGATTTTCACCGTCGTTTTGTTTCCCACAAACCCCAAGGTCACCCGTCTATTGCCTAATTCCTCATGGCTATGCCTTATGGTGAGTTTAGGCTCATTCAAACCACAGACTTTTTCCGTTAATGCAAGTTTAGCCGCAAGGTCGCGCGCGCGCGAAACCCCCGCCAGGCGCAAGTGCGACCTGCGACCTAGCGACCAGGTCACAAGGTCGCAAGGTCGCAAAACTCCCACTCAGCGACTCTGCGACCCTGCGACCTAGTCTCTAGGTCGCGAGGTCGCGGGTGAGTCCTTTTGTGGATCAGCGACCCAGCGACTCCCAGAGAACAGTCAATTAAATCTTTTGCATGTACAGACTCTATTTAGCCATTTCATCATGTCTTTCTTATCCTGGGATTCTGTTTTAAATGCAGCAGGCGAATTCAGAGCAGACACAGCACCGGCCCTCTCCGACTCTAGCAATATGGCACCCCGGGTATCCCGAAGGAGAAGCAGACAGGTGGTGGAGGAAGAATCAGACGCAGACATACAAACATCTCCGCCGCCAATATACAGAGACACCCTGTGCACCTTCGCAAAGGAGGATAGCCTTAGGTGGTATGAAGTATACCATGAATTTGCCATGACTGAAGAGGAGTTCCCAGAAGATCTCCCGGACCGTGAAATATATCTGAAGGTCAAAAAGTCCAAATTGCACCTGGCGGGGTCACATCCTGCCATCTTTCCGTGCCCTGAGATATTGGATTGGATCATACAGAAGACGGATCCGAAAAACTTCGAAGTCCGAGATAGTGCAGGGAAAGCTTTCGCAACATTGGAAAGTTCAAGGGCACAGGTCTACTACTCGCTACCCAAACCAGAGGTGAACTTCACCCCAAGATGGTTTGCTGCAAATGAAGTGCCGATGGTTGACACAATCAGAAGATGGTGGGCAGAACCAGACAAATTTAAGATCAAGAAGGACCAGGAGTACCCGGTGGCCAGTCTGAGGAAGGTCTATAAGCTAGTGGCCGCCATGCTGTGCAGGATATACGGGCGTTCGGACGCCACCACCTTCAACGGAACATGGGCAACCATTATAGAACACGTAACAGTCTATGGCACTCGGTTCAATTGGGCCGGTATATTAATGGGCTCCATGCACACAAACTTGGCTTCAGCTTTAGCCCCAGATGAGGGAGCGCCATCGGAATTCTACATGGCTTCGTATCTATTAGATGATGTCTGTGCCCAGATGCATGTCGAGGGATGGCCACATAACTGGGACCCCGAACAGACCCAGGCAATACACTTGCAGACCAGGGTATTCTGGGAATCCAGATACAAGTCGGACATCGAACAAATCTCTCACATATTCATTCCCGCCCTCTACGGGAAACTATTTGGTCAGGACACCCCCTGCATGTCTTGGCGAGCAATGGAAACACTGGGTCAGGTGGCACACTGGTTCCCATTCGCCGAATTCACAATCATCCGAGTATTTGGCTCGTTTAAAGCACCACACGCTCTACCTAAGTTTGTTACCGACAAGGTGCTCATACAGGAGGTGTGTTTCCAGATGACCTTGGGTTTCTCTAACGTCCTTACCAAAGGGAAGAAGAAACCTTGGCCTGCTCTTCCTCTCACCATTGGTGCCTATACGGTCAAAGACTCCAGAGAAGTAGCGCGTGAAGGGGAAGAGGTGAAAAGCTATCACTTCAGAAATCTGGACTGCCGAACTTACGATCCAGTCAGGATAGTTCCTGAACATTGTAAAAGGGCCAATTTCAGATGGAGTTATCAGCATGTCGAGCGCCCGGATGAGGACAAGAGAAGAAATTGGTATAACGCAAACCGGCATCTCGCGCCAGGAATCGACTCTGACCGAGAAGGAGAAGAGCATCAGAATTTAGGAGAAAGGAGCCAGAAGCTTGGAGGCTCTTCCTCCTCCAAAGACAAGAGAACACAGACCGGTACGGGACCTGACACCGCAGATCAACAAAGGGAAGCAGAATCCCAAGCCAAACTGGAAGAGGAGAAGAAGAAGAAGGAAGATGAAGAGAAACGCAAGAAAGACGCCAGAACAGAACGAAAAAAGAAAAAAGAGGAGGAGAAAGAAAGACAGGAAAAGGAGGCACAGGCGGCAGCAGAAAAGGCACTGAAAGAAGAACTCGATAAAGTCGATCGTCAAAAAAAGGCAGAACAGGCCGTCGCAGCAGAGAGGAAGAGGAAACAGGAACAGAAAGCAGAGGCAGAGGCAGAACGCCGGGAGAAAGAAGAACATGACAAGGCGGAAGCAGAGCGCCAGCAAAAGGAGAAAGAAAAGGGTCAAACGCAGGATGTAGAGGATGAGCCAATAGATGACATTGATCTATCTCCCCTGAATATCCCTCCAGGTGGCGCGGGAAGTACCCTCAATGTTGATGACTTTCCGGGGGAGCAAGAAGAAGAAGTCTTCGACTTGACCAGATTGACCTTTGACCAATTCTCTTTCAAGATACGGCAAGAGAAGAGGAAATCCTTAACGCCAGGCTACCCTGCCATCTCCACGGTCTCCACCGGAAAGGACATAGTCCCAGACACAAGGACAAATCCAGTTATGATAGCGTCAGCAGGCACCGCTTTTGCCGCAGCCACAGAAGAAAATGTCACGAGGATGAGCAGAGAAATTATTTCTTTACAGAACCGGCTAAAAGCAGCAGAGCAGGAGAAATCAAGGCTAGAAAATGAGATGCTCCAGCTCCAGGGTAGGCCCGCTCAAGTGAATGAGGTCCCACTGGCGGTCAAGAAGGAATGTGATGTGTTGGAGATGACAATGAGGCAAGTATACCAGGAAATGCTCACCCTGAAACAAACAGTGGCCCCGTTGGCAGAGGCACGGGAAGAAACCAAGCAGAAACACGAACAGCTTAAGGAAGCCTCGGCAGCCTTGGACAAAATGATGAATTGGACAGCCCAGTATCAGCAAGCTCCCGAACACGTGCCTCGGAAGGATTGGAGTCATACGCAAGAGGCCAAAGTACAAATTCGGATGAGTATGCAATCCAAAGACAAGTTGTCCAAAGATCTGGACAAAGTAGTGTCTGCGTATAACCACCTAATCAGTGGTATCGACTCCATGAACGCTCTTCATCACATTCCATCATTAGGGGCACTAAATGAAACTAAAGGCTGGGAGCAGGTAGAGCAGGAAATTCAGTCTTTTCTGCAGCCCGTAAGACAAGCTGATGCCGCACCGGAGTTCGAGGCATCACAAGAGAATCTGAACCGGTTGCTTGTCACTCCAGTGCAAATCTACACCAAGCTTGCTTCTCTCTCAATGCTGATTTCCCAGAAGAAGGAGACTCTGGTGCCGAATGCTCTAGAATGTATGCATCGGATAAAAGAGGAAAGCCCTCTTGTCGCTCCTATAACGGCGGATTACCAGACTTGGAAAGACTTCATCAAAGGCAAGAAAGCCGACGCTCCAGAAACCTCAATCGCGCGACCACCTTCATAGTTTCAAACGCTGGGTCGCAGGTCGCATCTGCGACCAAGTCGCAGGTCGCATTTGCGACCAGGTCGCAAGTTGCATTTGCGACCAGGTCGCAGGTCGCAATGTTGGCAAACAGGAAGTTGAACCGCCGGGAAGTTGAACCGTCGAAAGGCCATAAGTGCCTCTGTTGAATCTATAAATACCCCTGTGGGGAGCATTGTAAAAGGCGGCTCTTTTTTGGACTGAAAGGCATTATTGCATTGTAACTGAAGAAGCATACTCTTGATATATGAAATACAATACATGTTAAAACCCCTTTGATTGGATGATGTGTTAAGCTGTGACAACATTGTGTGTATTATGCGTACAGTTTCAGAATATCTTCTGATTAATGAATCTGTGTTATTTAAAAGTATCATTCATGCACCATAGCTATCTGTGATTGTGTTGATGATGCTCAAGTTTATTATTTACTTCATGATGAATGTTAATGAACTGTTTTATTAGCATTTCGTTATATCTTTCGGAAAGTTAAGGGATACTCTTGCCACAAAGAATTGTTTCTTTAGCGGTCAGATTGTCCTGCATGCATACCTCATAGATGTGTTGCTAACGACACTTCCTGAATGTATGCATTCTGTCTATTACCTTGCTACGCACAGTGTCATATATTGGTTTTATACATCAGTCATGTATTCTGTATCGTGTGAATGAGTGTATGTTTGCAGTTTCAATCAGGTTGCTCGAAACCGAAGAGATAGTCATTTAAGTGGTAGCCGGACCCACACCCCGGACGGGATCCCTATTCCAAACGGTTCAAAGTCTAATTGGGACTTTCTACCGGGGAGATCCCCTACTGTTGGCCGGACATATTTTCCCGTCAACAGAAGCCATAACCCTTAAACAAGGCATATTTGCAACAAAAAACAAGAGCACTTAGTGAGGGAAAACCCTGAAATTGTGAGAGATAGAATTTGAGGGCATTGTTGTAAAATAAATAGCATCATACCTTAGAAACTGGCAGTGGTCACATCTCCACCTGCATAGATTAAGGGAAAATTGTTAGGGTTCATTTTCCTTAAAAAGGAATTGACTGCAATATCTAAACAAAACTGGGGAAAATTTATGACATTTTTCTAGTTGAGAAAACTCACCACAACGTAATGCTCCTCTCAAACCATCCTAAGCCAACCTGTAAACTAACTATATGTACAACAAATGGAGGGGTTAGCTGTTGAGCTTGCAGCAACCTGTTAACGTAACCATAAAAGAGAAGATTGAGGAACCGATAATACTAACCAAAGAGATGGAGTATTGTCGATAGATCTAGTACATGAGAAATTCTTCATCATAGAGGCGAGTTTGAGTGAGTTGCAGATCCGCAATGAGAGCAAAACAAGTGTGAAATGACAAAGAAATTATGATTTGGTTGGGGGTGTAGTACCCTAACAACTCTTAGACCCTCTTGATTACTGGATTTCAATATATCTACAGTCGAGGAAACCTTCACTTTTCCTTTCCAATAGCTGCGAAACAATAGTTTTGGAGGGTTCATGTATGTTGGGAAAAATCATAAGTCCTTATAAATTATGTTAATTAAATATGCACCAACTTGAATACAATAGAACTTAGCTGTGATTTTCATGTTTAAAAGTATGTGATGTCATGTTTTACACCATTGTTATTTTATATATATATATATATATATATATATATATATATATATATATATATATATATATATATATATATATATATATATAAAGAAAAGGACCAATGTTTTGTTTCGTATATGTAATGCACTAATATACTGTGCACCCTTTTGTAAGAGAGTAATAATTTTTCTATTTTTGTTTTTTGTTTTTATGGATAACTGTGACAAATCAATAGGGTAAAAATTAAAATATGGAAAAATAAGAATAATATTAAATTTTATTTTAAAATATAATTATTATTATTATTATTATTATAAACATAAAAAACAAGCTTAATATGCAACATTGTTTGTCTCTTATATAAAAAGTAGAGAACTTTTATGGGGGAATGTGATCATATAACTTAGTTATATTAAATGCACAATTTAAACACCACAACCATGGTGGACAGGGAATCAAATTGTTCATAATCTATTGGTACATGATAACATAGTTTTTTGAAAAAAATGATCGAGAAAAAATAAATAATTAATAAAATAAAAAATATATTATGATTAATAAAATATATTAATAGAAAAAAAGGTGAAAAACATTGTTATTAGAAAAAATACAACAATTAACAGAAAACAAGCAAGTAATGATTATAGATTAATAAATATTTATAATTAAAAATAAATATGATAATGAATGGAAAGAAAATATTAATTATGGAAAAAACTATATATTTATTTATTTTGGAAAAAAAATATTAATTATGAAAAATATTAATTTTTTTTTATAATTAATTTATAAAAATACTTGGTCATTAGTTTTTTTAATGATTTTACACTACATAAAAAATAAAAATAAAAATAGTTATCCACCAATTAATAAAGAAATTTAAATTTCTAAAAAAATTATTATTTAATTCTATTATAATTTAATAAATTTTATAAATACTTTACAAAAGTTTTCCAATTAAATAATAGTATTTATTAATACTCAAAGATATAATAAATATTCAATAAAACTTCTTATTCTTCTAAAATATTTATTACAGATGATTTTATTATTTATTACAAATAATTTTAAAATAAAAATATTAAAAAAAGGTAAAAACTCTTATATAATCAAATTAAAAAAGGAAAAAAAAAAGTGAAAATGTGGGAAACAAAAAAGAACACGGAAGTCGAGACTTTGGAGACTTTCTTCCAAAGTAGTACGATTAAAAAATAATAACTTTTGGAAAAATCACCTTTAAAATGCAATATTCCGTAGATGATATGATTAATAAATAATATTAGAAGAATTAGTTTTAAAATATAACAATAATAATAAGTAGGAAACATGATTAGTCAAATATATACTATTAGTTCTTATTTATTAGTCCATGTCATAGCAAGGATATAGATATTGATTTTTAGCCCAGCCCAGTGTTTTGATTTTTATTTTTCTGATATTTTTTAATATTATTTTTAAAATTTTAATTATTTTTTGAAAAATAATATATATATATATATATATATATATATATATATATATATATATATATATATGTTAACTATCATTATCATTATCATATATATATAATTTGTTGTAAAGGTTGATAGAATAATTACTTGGAGTTAAATATGAAATTTAGAGAAATAATAATAATAATAATATGAAAAAAATAAAAAAAATTGATTTTTAATATGATTTAAAACTAATAATAATTTTATTTATTATATTTTATATATATATAAATAAAAATAAAAAAATGCTAAATAATTTTTGCAATTTAGTGTATATATATATATAATATGTTATTTTAATAA
Organism: Pinus albicaulis; assembly: GCA_034641835.2. Taxonomy (NCBI): domain Eukaryota; kingdom Viridiplantae; phylum Streptophyta; class Pinopsida; order Pinales; family Pinaceae; genus Pinus; species Pinus albicaulis. The sequence goes on along the minus strand of CM076578.1, from coordinate 590,130,315 downwards.
ATAAATACAATAATATAATAATATGAGTTTATTGGACAAAAAAACAAAGGTGTATTGTATTGTTGCAAAGTCTCCTAGTTCATATAGTGGGAATTCATTAATTCTAACCCCTTTCAACCCTTGCTTTGTACTATCATTATTGTTCAATGTTTTTGGTGGGAGTTATATTTTCTTGAGAAAATCTTAACGTATTAGTTATTAGTAAAAACTTGTTTTATTTTTCTAGTCTTATATTAAATTAGATTTATTTGTATTTTTGGTGAGGGCTATATTTTATTGAAAAAACCTTAAAATATTAGTTATTAGTAAAAACTTGTTTATTTTTCTAGTCTTATATTTAAATTAGATTTATTTTTGTTGTAGGTGGCTGCCCTTAACATCCTTTGGGTTCAAGTAGGATATGTTCCCTTCTTAGTATTATTTGTTTGAAGATTTTAGATTTTGACTTAGTACCAAAAACGAAAATGGCTAAATAGCTCCTTTAATAACATCCTTTCGGTTCGAGATATGTTCTCTTAGTATTATTTTTTTGAAGATTTTAGAATTTGACGTAGTACTAAAAATCAAAATGGCTAGGTGGGCGAGGTCACTATCATAGAAACACTTGCATTACTCTATTACCACTTGAAAATTCTTTTAAACTTTGCAATTTTTAACATAGAGGAATTGAACTCAGAACCTATTTTATCCATCTTTCATGTTACATTGGGGATAAATTTCTTAAATTAATATGATTTTAAGTTTATTGTTTAATAGTTCTTCTCTAGTGTTGTCACTAGAAACTCCTAGGGCTCTTTGCATATAAGTTATCAACTTATATTGTTTAATCCAAGTGACAAACCCATATATTTTACGCCTTCCAATTATGGCCTAATTATTATATCTCTAGACTTTACAACTTTTTAGGAAGAAATACTATGATTTCTTTAGTTTTTCTTTGAAAATTTCAAACATTTTATATTTACTCTGTAAGGCATCCCCTAGCTGCCATTCTGTCTATGTTTGAGTCATTGGATCAAATGTTAGACAATTGAAATGTTTTAGGCCATTAGATCCACAAGTAAATAGTTTTTAATATGTTTTTTATAATGTTAATAAGTTAGATTGAATTTAAGTTTTGGTGACTTTTAAGTTAAAACGTTGTTATTAAAAATTTGTTAGATTTTAACTTCAACTTAACATTTTGACTATGTCAAATTACACAAAAATAAAAATAAAAGTAAATTAAATAAAAAGATTGACATAATGTAATGAACATTTTAACTAGGTCAAAAAGAATATAAAAACAACCCATGGTATTCATGTGGAATGTAGTTTATTTAAAGAGGGAAATTACAATGGCCTAGATCAATCTTAACTCTGGATCTACCAAGAGCCAAGAGAGATCATATGTCTTGATATGCAAACCTCTTTTAGAGTCAAAAGAGAATTGATCCCTCTGATAAATAATATAGATCTAAACTAATTATTTAATCAAACTATTTTTAAATGTTTATAACCATTATTCTCTTAAAATTTTACTTAATAAAGTGTATCTAAATTTTCATACATCCAAATATACATAGTTTTTCTTGTTATATATTTTTTTTGGTACAACTATTTTATTATTCCAAAAATACATGTTTCTTTTTCTTATATATTATTTATGTTACAACTGTTTTATTATTTATGATCAGTATCTCTTAATATATAAAAAATTAAATTGAGAATGAAATTTTTTAAAATATGTGATCTTTTTTAAATTTCCAAATTATTTCATAGGACATGATTTATCTTGAGCAATAATGATGAATGTTCATAATTCTCATTTCTTAAATAACACTAAATTTACCTTTAATTACTTAATTGTAATAGTTTTTAACTATATAATAGTTTGTAACTACATACCTACTCTTTGGGATTTTTTTGTTAATGAATATCAAATTTATTTGTTCAAAAAAAACTATATACATATATTTAATTACCTAATTGTAGCTAAAAAATCTTACATGTTTTTTACTTTATAATCATAAACAATTTTCATATTATATGATGTCAAACTTACTCAACTTTTTATTCTGAAATTTTAAACAATTTTTTTCACTACATAATTTTAGATTTTATAATTTTTTTTTTCAATTCCAAACAAAACTTACAAAAGAAAAAACCCACTATGTCCTTACTGTAGATTATAGTTTTATAAAATTGACACTATGTAATTAAAAATAGAGTAAGTTGAGACAACCCTAAGGGGTTTTCTATACAAGTTTTATCATAACCTTTCCCTCCATCCAATATATAATGTTGAGTCTTCTAAAGAGAGAGTATATTCTGGTTTATAATATGATCCACAATGAAAGAAAATGGCTAGGGATTTCACAAGTTATTAGTTTATAACTTGATTCACAATCAAAGAAAATGGCTAAGGTGAATGTAGAGTGAGGAAGAGGTAGCATGCAGGAAACAAAGATGTGGATGTGGAAGATACGAGGAATCAAGAGGCTAAAGTACTAGTAAAGTAGAGCTTTCCATATGGGTAAAAGTGCATTATAGAATATGCAATATATTATATATCATATTTCTATTACTCAACTCATAAATAAACTGGAAGTAAACTTGGATGAGGCATGAGGTATTGAAAAAACGAGGTATGTGCATAAGTTTAAATTATGATGTTTAGTTATAAAAATGAAGAGGTATATTATGTTAGAAATGAAACTATAATTATATTTTTCTAGAAATGAATTTATAATGTTAGGCATATATTGCTAGAAATGTAATTTCAATCACAAGTTGTACACATGGTATCTATAAGACATTCTTTTTTTTTTAATACTTGAGATTTGTAGAGTGGTTATGATAAATTGTATAATAATCTGGAGGAAGGATAAAGTTACGAAACCTAAAAAAATTATTTAATCAGTTCCTTTCCATCTAATCTGAGGGTAGGCCCTGCACATGGATCGATAAAAGGCCTCAGTTTCTTTTTAAGCTTTAGCCGTCATCAAACCTTCTATGTATAGTTTATTTCTAGGATAGACTATGTTCTTTCTCATTTTGTTGTTTGCACATATATATTAATCCTTTACAGACAAATAAGCATTTGAATTATAAGAAGAAGTATTGTCCAAAAAAGGCTTTGAGGGTATTTCTAAATGAGTAAGCTAGGTTCCTCCTTCCTATTTTCAAAAATTAAAAATAACGACCTCATCATTAGATTGTTGAGGTTAGTGAGCTTGCTAGCCAAGAGTATACTCCCCTTGGTGCCATTGCTTACTCTCTATGGTGAAATTAGGGTTCATATTGAGGTTGTTGAGCTTCTCTGCCAAAGGGTCTCATCTCCTTCATGCCATTGCTTACTTTCTATTTGGCCACTATAATTTCCATATTTTACTCCTGGAAAATGTTGAAACAAGAAACCAACCAACAATATATGACAACAAACTCTTGAAACTTAGAAATTGTGATCTCCATAAATATTCAATTGCATTCTTAAATATTATATACATATATATAATTTATTTAATTGATTATTTGTCTTTATATATCTTAGCTTAAATCTTTCATTACATTCTTGAACCTCTATCTATTCCTTCCCACTTTCTCCCACAATAATATTCAACCATAAAATTAAAAGTAATTCCAAAACACATAATTTTTAAATATATCTCATTTATTTTATTAAATATTTTTAACAAAATAAATATCCTAAAAGTTTCATCAAAAGCTAAATGGATTTAAGGTATCCTAGATATTTCATCTAAACGTAAATGGATTCTTCAAAGCTAAAACAGTAAAAAACTAATAAAATTCCCTAAGGAGTGAGTAAACTTCCATAGGGAGTATGACACTTTCCAAAAGGGTAGGCACATTCCAAACTCAAGTTACACTATTAGATCCTCAATGTAATGTGACGAAGCCTTGTGGAGACCAAGTGTTTTTTATTCATGTTATACAATAAATGTTTTGGATTCTTGTTACAATTCCACATGCCAATGATTTGAATTAGTAATAAGGAAAACTATGAGAATATTGAAAAATGTGCCATCAGAACGTTGACAGTGAAAATATTTTGTTCTATTTTTCTCCCATGTAAGGTAGCACTCCCTCCTCCGTTTAACTCCGTTTAACCCTGCTGACGTTCCTTTGATGGGTGAACATTAATATATTCTTTATGATGGGTGAAAACTCATGAAAGTGCATACTAATGAGATAATGGTAGCGGTCAATTATTCAATAAATCTAATGATATTCCCATCCAAGCCTCTAGGTACATGTATGAGAGTTTGGGGTTTCTACCTAAGTAGTCTGGGTTGTTTGTTTGTGGTGAAAAATAGGTTATTTCCTCCACCATTCATTAATGGATAAGTGCACACTAGTGATTTTGTGGTTTTTTTTTTAAGATATGGCAATGGTTTTAAGAAACAGGTTGGATGGTCATATGCATAATTTCTCTATGGTATGTGGATTTATTTGGGAACGGTATTTCTATTTCTATTTATTCTAATTTTGGTTTTTATAAATACCACATTCACCTAATCAAAGTTATACTTGCAATCCATATTGAGAACCCGGGTGACGTGGCGACTGCAATTGGGTGTCTACAATCCATTCAAGGTTTACCCCAGTGAGTTTTAACCGCACGTGAGAACTCCAAGACATGGTTGAATGATGAAAAGATGAAGCCCTGAATTACCAGGAATAATGAAATTTTTAAGGAGATCATAAGCTTTGGCCAATAACATCACAACTCTAGTCTATCAAAGAACCAAGCATAGTTTCCTAGTTGTGAGAAATTTAAAACCTTAGAAATATGATCCAAGTGTTAGGAAAAATACTGAGAGGGGGGGGTGAATCAGTATTTAGGACTTACTCAAATATTTTTACTTTTTCTTACTTCAAAACCCATAAGCTACTTTGATGAACCAGACTCACGTATACACGCGGATATCCTTCATAAAACTCGCGTATACACAGAGATCTTATTATGCCATTAATTCTTTACTTAGTTCTATGCAACATTCGTTCTTCTGATGATTAGATAACAGTAAGCATGTGCAGTAATAACAGAATAAACCATCACACATAAGCATCACACATGAACACCAGGATTTTAGGTGGAAACCCAAGTCGGGAGAAAACTACCGCTGTCGTTGCTCAACCTTCAATATTTTATTATAAAGAAAACATCTTACAACTTATGTACTGGTGCAGACTCATACCAGTATGCAGGCACCCACCTGCGCTCGTTTACCAGCCTCTCCTGGAAGGGAGCACCTACCCCCTGCTCTCGTTTACTAGCCTCACCTGGAAGGGAGCTACAACCCCCTGCTCTCGTTTACCAGCCTCACCTGGAAGGGAGCTACAACCCCCTAACTGAAGGCTACAACCCTTAGCACCTTTATGGACCACGTTTCATCAATTTTCACACTGGATCCAACCCACACAATTAAGCTCAAGTAACATACATCAAACCAACAAATTTCTCTATAGCAGCATAATCAACATTCGAACAACCCAGATCATCATAGACAGATAGCAGTAAAACAGCAGAACAGATCAGACATCTCATACCACAAACTTCAGCAAACCCTAGTTTTCATACGCGCTTTCCTTTCACTGATCCTGCATATATACGTGCTTCCATGCATATCAATCCGCGTATACATCTGCACATTCTTCAAAAAACCCTAACTGGACATACGCGCTTTTCCTTCAGCAGATCCGCGTATATACGCGCGTTTACCAAAACGAACCAGCGTATATTTCTTCAGACATTTCAGCAACCAGCGTATGCTTCTTCAGACATTTCAGCAAAATTCTTCAGAACAGATGCATAGCTTAGATTTTACCCTTCACTTCAGAAACATGTTCGCCTTATCTCAGATCAGAACATTCCATAAACAAATACATTTCAGATCTAGATTCCCTTCTTCATCATTTTCTTCATAGGTGCATCACAGATTCAGATCTGTCATAAAACTGTTACCCTTTCCATTCAGACATACTTTAGAGTGAAGTATTCATTCAAGCCCAGACTCTTACACTCATACACATACCTTGCATAATGATTTTCTTCTCCTTATATAGGTTTACCCTTTTTTAATACCATGAGCCAAAACCACATTACTTCCGATGGTTTTCCTAGACGGGATCACATAGACGAATCATTACTCAATGCAATGGGTCAATACCATGGTAGTTACCCTTGGTTTTACATATTTAGAGCGCTTTTGACCATACCCGACTTGGCACGCTATTTCCCGCGTGCATACGCTACTTCGCCTAAGCAAACCCGCGTATGCCTTGTGACATACACTTTTCATCATTACTCTTGCACATACTGATATTTCTTTCTTCTGTAACTTCTGTACTACTTGTAGAAGATCAGATTTACATCATTAATTAGTACAAGTACAACTTCATCAAGTAGGTTTCCATCATCTTCTTCAAGTGTTGCCATCATCTTCTTCAAGTGGGTTGCCATCAAGGACAACATTCTGCATCATATTGCCAACAATCTCCCCCTTTGGACTTGATGGCAACTACAATGGTGTTTGATCACTACAACAGATAGATACATTAATCATAATGATATTCTCCCCCTTATTCAAACACCATGTCACTCTCCCCCTTTGACATCAAGGGAAAAGGACGGATCAAAACTAACACACGGTTTTTCTCCTCATGTAGAAAGAAGAGTTCTACAGATCTGATGTACACTGAAGTGACCATGCTCCCCCTGAGTTCATGCTGAATCTTCAAACATATTTTTTAATGAAGTACATGACTCTATGACCTTCCTATCACCAAGGACTCATACTTACATCAAAGATCCAACCAAGTGGATTTACATATGAGACTCAAATACCCAACCAAGTGGGTTTACATATTTCAACTCAACTACCCAACCAAGTGGGTTTACAAAATGAACAAGTCCTTACATGACTGATTATTACAATTTTACATCATAGGGCTTCAACAAGACCTTTTCATCAAATTACAAATATGACTTTTCATGACCAATTCCAGAAAGACCTCAAGAGAGAGATCATATTTCAGAACCATCATAATGCCAACAATGCATTACACTCAGCAAGACCAATGCTCCCCCTGAAAATGTGCATCCAAGTCTCCTTTCTATATGACCAAGGCTTCTCCTTAGTTTGTGCAACCTGAACAACTTCAACAGCAAGCCATCAACAACAATCTCTGCATAATCTGTCTGTATCTCTTAATCATAAGACTTCCATCTCATCCATGTGTAAATAATCAATCCAGGCTCATCCATAATCTTCAACATAAGAAACCATGTATCATGTCATCATCATTTAGAACTGAGACATAAGCTGATATATTGCCAATAATACAATCATTAATAGTCAGACTGTTGCTCCCCCTGAACCTGTGCTCCTGATCTTCAGCTGTCATACCAATTCTCTTAACATCAATACATACGTGACTGTGTCTACTGAAACTCGCGTGTATACACGAGTTTAGTTCACCGAACCCGCGTATGGAGAGTGAAACACTGAAAATTTCACATTCCTTCATCTCCCCCTGAATTTGTACCACCTGTACCTGTCTTCTTCACATCAGATGTTCTGTCAGAAATAAACATAACCAAAACAACCATGAGAATCATCAACCGTCGCTCCCCCTATGACAATACATTACTAATCCCTATAATGTATCTCACATCACTTCTGCAGTCATTCAGAGAAGTAAGCTTTAGAAGCAGATGACTGCAGTAGGGTCATCATTCCCTACGTTTTTGATCGGTGCCTCTTCTTTTTCCAGTTTTTCTTGTGATTTCTTATAGGGTGTTGGAAATTATCAGATCTGTTCATCATACTTATCCTGCAATCAGTGGCCTTATGACCAAATGAGTTACAATAGAAGCAACATCCATGAAAGTAACCCTTACCAATCAGATCCCTTTCTTTTGTGAAGTTATCATCTTCCATAGTGGATGCCATGAGTATTTGTAGACCGTGGTCAGAAACTTCTTCATCCTCACTAGACACTTCATCATTATCTTCATTTGTATAATAACTCTTTCCTTTTTCAAATTGTTTCCATTTACCATGTTTTTCTTCATAGGGACATTTAGCAGCATAATGACCAACTTTTCCACAAGTAAAATACTTGAAGGGAAGCTTACCTTTGAATCTTCCAGTTCCTAGTTGGAGTTTTCTCACAAAATTAGCTTCTTCTTCATCTGATATATAATCTGATTCCTTGACATCTTCCTTGTCTTTTCCTTTTGCACATGCCTTAAAAGCAGCTTCTTTGATTTGGGAGGGACCTCCTTTTCTCATTTCAAAAGCAGTCAGAATACCATGTAGTTGAAAAATAGTCAGAGTTTGCAGATCTTGCTTTTCTTCAAGAGAAAACACTTCAGATTCAAATTTTGAAGTCAAAGATCTTAAGACTTTTTCTACTAGAGTAGTATCGGTTATGGTTTCACCCAAATTTCTCATTCGATTTAAAATATCATATAGACGTAAGAAAAAATTGGCAATACTCTCATCACTATGCATCTTCAAATTTTCATATTCAATTCTGAGGGTTTGGAGCTTTTCACCTTTTACCTTTGCATCACCTTCATAACTTAGGATGATTTTGTCCCATATTTCCTTTGCTGTATTCAGCTGCATGACTTTGACAAATTCTGATTCAGTTAAGCTACCTGTTATAGCATTGACCACTTTTGCATTTGATTCATAATTCTTCCTTTCAGTTGGATCTGTTGGTGTAGCAATTGGATATTGATATCCTTGTTCAACAATGGCCCATACTTCTGCTCCCATAGACTGAAGATAGGATCTCATCCTCATTTTCCAGAATAACAGATTACTTCCATTGAATAGAGGTGGCCTTATAGAAAATACTCCTTCACAACTTCCCATTGCGACGGATCTCCTTCAAGCGATCAAGCTTCTGCAGAAGGACCTGCTCTGATACCAATTGTTGGGAAAAATACTGAGAGGGGGGGGGGGTGAATCGCATTAGACTTACTCAAATATTTTTACTTTTTCTTACTTCAAAACCCATACGCTACTTTGATGAACCAGACTCACGTATACACGCAGATATCCTTCATAAAACTCGCGTATACACATAGATCTTATTATGCCATTAATTCTTTACTTAGTTCTATGTAACATTATTTCTTCTGATGATTAGATAACAGTAAGCATGTGCAGTAATAATAGAATAAACCATCACACATAAGCATCACACATGAACACCAGGATTTTAGGTGGAAACTCAAGTCGGGAGAAAACCACCACTGTCGTTGCTCAGCCTTCAATATTTTATTATAAAGAAAACATCTTACAACTTATGTACTGGCGCAGACTCATACCAGTATGCAGGCACCCACCTGCGCTCATTTACCAAATTTCCTCCCGGAAGGAGCACCTACCCCCGCTCTCATTTACCAAATTTCACTGGAAGGGAGCTCCAACCCCCCGTCTCGTTTACTACCACCGAGAGCATAACCCCCTGACTGAAGGCTACAACCCTCAGCACCTTTATGGACCACGTTTCATCAATTTTCACACTGGATCCAACCCACACAATTAAGCTCAAGTAACATACATCAAACCAACAAATTTCTCTATAGTAGCATAATCAACATTCGAACAACCCAGATCATCATAGACAGATAGCAGTAAAACAGCAGAACAGATCAGACATCTCATACCACAAACTTCAGCAAACCCTAGTTTTCATACGCGCTTTCCTTTCACTGATCCTACATATATACACACTTCCATGCATATCAATCCGCGTATACATCTGCACATTCTTCAAAAAACCCTAACTGGACATACGCGCTTTTCCTTCAGCAGATCCGCGTATATACGCGCATTTACCGAAACGAACCAGCGTATACTTCTTCAGACATTTCAGCAACCAGCGTATACTTCTTCAGACATTTCAGCGCAATTCTTCAGAACAAATGCATAGCTTAGATTTTACCCTTCACTTCAGAAACATGTTCGCCTTATCTCAGATCAGAACATTCCATAAAAAAATACATTTCAGATCTAGATTCCCTTCTTCATCATTTTCTTCATAGGTGCATCACAGATTCAGATCTATCATAAAACTGTTACCCTTTCCATTCAGACATACTTCAGAGTGAAGTATTCATTCAAGCCCAGACTCTTACACTCATACACATACCTTGCACAATGATTTTCGTCTCCTTATATAGGTTTACCCTTTTTTAATACCATGAGCCAAAACCACATTACTTCTGATGGTATTCCTAGACGGGATCACATAGACGAATCATTACTCAATACAATGGGTCAATACCATGGTAGTTACCCCTTGTTTTACATATTTAGAGCACTTTTGCCCATACGCGACTTGGCACGTTATTTCCCGCGTGCATACGCTACTTCGCCTAAGCAAACCCGCGTATGCCTTGTGACATACACTTTCCATCATTACTCTTGCACATACTGATATTTCTTTCTTCTGCAACTTCTGTACTACTTGTAGAACATCAGATTTACATCATTAATTAGTACAAGTACAACTTCATCAAGTAGGTTGCCATCATCTTCTTCAAGTGTTGCCATCATCTTCATCAAGTGGGTTGCCATCAAGAACAACACTCTGCATCATATTGCCAACACCAAGGGTGAGGTGTTGTAAATTATTCTAAAAATAACAACTGCAAGTGATATGAATTTCCATGTTGTCCATGGATTCATGAAGTGGTCATGTCGATACACTTGTCCGGTATCAGATTTTTCAATTGGAAACTGAGAGAATGAGAAGCCTAGGCCTGTCCATTTATCCAACCACATTAATAGGAGTATTTGCACAAAGAGAGGAGAGTCATGCATGGTTTCTTTGACTTTAGATGAGATTATATATTTGAAATATAAAATGGAGATGAAAAGAAGAGAGCACTCTCTTCTTTTCGTGTTGAAATGTGAATTTCAACTACAGGAATGTACATCTGCAGCAGAGGTTGTGTAGAAGCAATTTACGACACTGCAACAGTTGCTTTCTACTTTGATTTCATGGTTTAACCATGGTACCACATGCTTTCTATTTTGATGAATTTTTGTTTTGGGCTTTAAAGCCCTTACAGTCCTAATAGGGTTGACCGTTTTTTGTTAACACGGCAACCAAAGTTTTTTTTTTGTACGCGCTAGTTTTTTTTTGTTTAAAGTTTGAATAGGGCCACGTTGGAAGTGGACCCCATCTGCCAGCTCAACGGAGGCTGGTCCACAATTAGCCAATCACAGGTTTTTGCGCAGATTGAAGCCGAGTTAGCCAAACCTCAAAACCGGACCCGAAGCAGGTTAGAAATCAAATTTCATAAGTTTTCGCATAGCATGATGTCATATGTCATTTTTGTTACGCGAATTTTTAATTGAAATCTGGTTCATAAAAGGTTTGAAATCCGATGGGGCCTAGCGCTAGCCAATCAAATGGCATTCGCGCAGCTTTGGGCCTTTGTGACGCGAATTTCCATTGCAATACAATTTAATATATTTGAAATCCGGGTCTATAGTTGTAAATACTTTGGTTTAAGTTTGATGCGGTGGTGTATAAGGCTTAAAACCTTATTACATTAAGTTTTTTTTTTTTTTTATGTTATAAAACGCCGCGTGATAAAAGTCTTTTGACTTTGGCTTTGTAATATTTATATATGGATATAAATATATATTATAAACTATTTAGTTTATAATATATATGTTATATATTTTGTTTTTAATTTTGTTTTTTTAATGTTGCACCATATAAATGAAAAAGCCTGAAGGCTAATTAATAGGAGACTATGTGTGTATTCTGTGCCCAAAGGCAAAACAGAAAAACAATGAGCACTATATGTGCATTTTAGAGAAAGACAGAGAGAGACAGAGTACTGAAAAAATTTGAGATTTTGTAAGCATTGTGCAAAGAAAAGCACCATTTTGGAATACTTGTTATTTTAAAGGAATATAAGTATTTTTTGTGCAATCTCTGTCTATCAGCAAGCAATTTTTTTTTGTTTCTCTGTGTTAAAAGAGGATAATTTCTATTCTCCAGTGTGTTCTGGAATATTCAGAAATTCCAACATGGCATCAGAGCTTGTCCAGGCTCTTTGAAGGTGTTAAAGAAGCTGGAGGAAGGATTTTTTTTGTTCCAACAATTTCTCGAGCAGTGTGAAGGCTCTGCTAAAATCCAAGGTATTTCTCAAAACAGAGTTTGTGTTACTGTTTCAAGACAATTAGTTTATTTAAAAAACACAGTCAAGTTATTTGAACATAGTTCAGAGTGCTAGCCATGGCAGGAGCCAGCACAAGCATGAGTATTGGAAATACTCAGCTTCCACAGTTCAATGGGAAGAACTATGATTATTGGGAAATCACCATGAGAATCTTGTTTTCCTCTCAAGACTTATGGGAGCTTATTGAAAATGCTTTTGAAGAACCAACAGATGAAAATGCCTTTAATTCCTTGACACAGGCAGAGAAGGATTTGTTGAAGAGAAATAGGAAGAAGGACTCAAAAGCCCTCTTCTATCTCTATCAAGAAGTACATGAGAGTGTGTTTCCAAGGATGGCAGTAGCTAAGAGGTCCAAGGATGCATGGGATACTTTCAAGACAGCCTATCAAGGTATGGAGAAGGTGAAGACAACAAAACTACAATCGCTGAGGAGATATTTTGAAACTCTCTGCATGAAAGAGTCTGATAACATAGACTCATTCTTCACACATGTGATTGTGATGGTCACACAAATAAGATCTCATAGAGAAACACTTGAAGAAAGAAGGATAGTGGAGAAAGTTTTGAGGAGCTTACCCTTAAGGTTTGATGTTATAACCACAACGATTGAAGAGACAAAGGATCTCTCAAATTTTTCAATTGATGAGCTTCATGCATCACTGATGACACATGAACAAAGATTGGGTAGAAATGAAAACTCATCTTTGGAGCATACTTTCAAGACCCAAATGTCCTTTGGAAGAGGAAGAGGTCAAGGTAGAGGAAACTACAGAGGAAAAGGTAGAGGCAGAAGCCAAAATAGAGGAGGAAGAAACAACCCCACAAATACTCAAGGAAGGGTCAACAATCAAAATCAGAACCAAGGCCAAGGTAGCAGCCAACAAGGTGGACAAAATCAAGCACATGGAAAAAGGTATGACAAATCCCAAGTCCAATGCCATTACTGTAAGAAGTATGGCCATTATGCCAATGAATGTAGGAAGAAGTAGAATGAAAATATCAGCCAAGATAAAAAAAATTTAGCATGTAATATGGCTGAGGAAAAGAGTGAAGATTTATGGTTTCTAGATTCAAGATGTAGTAACCATATGACTGGAAACATTGCCATGTTTTCCACGTTAGATGAAAATGTGAAGTCTCAAGTCACATTGGGGACAGACAGTAAGGTATCTGTCACAGGAAAAGGAATAGTAAGTGTCTTGACAAAGAAAGGAGAAAATAAGAGCATATCTGATGTATATTATGTACCATGTATGAAACGTAATTTGTTAAGCATTGGGTAGCTCATTCAAAAGGGTTACAATGTTTTCTTTGAATATTATGTATGCACCATCATGGATAAACCACCAATCAAGCAATGTATTACTGAATTGAAGATGACACGGAACAGAATGTTCCCTCTCAGGATGAGAGCAGATTTGAAGAAAGGGGAAGAAATGGCAGCAGTGACACAAGAGACATTCCAAAGAGAAGCAAAGGATGAAAATTGGTTATGGAATTTGAGATTTGGACATCTCAAATTTTGAGGTCTTAATTTGTTACATAGGAAAGGAATGGTGAGAGGATTACCATTGATTGAGAAACCGGACAACCTATGTGAAGGTTGTATCTTGGGTAAACAACACAAAGAAAGTTTTCCATCAGGAAAAAGCATAAGGGAAAAGGCACCCTTAGAAATTGTCCATTCAGATTTGTGTGGACCAATGCAAACACCATCACTTGCAAGTAGCCATTATATGCTAACTTTTATTGATGATTACACAAGAAAAACTTGGGTTTATTTCTTGAAATATAAAAGTGATGTGTTTGAAAAATTCTGCCACTTTAAGGCACTTGTTGAGAACCAAAGTGGGCAGCACATAAAATTTTTAAGGACTGATAGAGGAGGTGAGTATATCTCTAAAAAAAAATTGCATTTTTGTAGAGAAAATGGCATACACAAGCAATTTATAGCAAGGTACACATCGCAGCAAAATTGAGTTGCTGAAAGGAAAAATAAGACCATCATGGACATGGTAAGAAGTATGCTGAAGGAAAAACATTTGCCAAATGATTATTGGGCTAAAGTTGTAAATTGTGCAACATAAATATTGAATAGATGCCCAACCAAAGAAGTAATGAATAGAGTTCCGGAAGAAACATGGAGTGGGATAAAACAAGGTGTCACCCACATGAAATTTTTTGGTTGTGTGGCTTATGCACACATTCGAGATTAGCTAAGAAAGAAGTTGGGTAGCAAGGGGGAGAAGTGTATTTTTATTGGATACAGTGAGGAATCCAAAATAGGTTGTATAACCCATCCACCAAGAAATTTATTGTGAGCAGAGATGTTCAGTTTATTGAAGAAGAAGCTTGGGATGGAAGCATTGATAAAATAGTCAATGTAAAGAGTTGTTTGTCTCATGATGAAAATGAGGATGAGATGGCTGAAATACATCCATCATTAGCACCACTACCTCCACCAACACAAGGACAGCAAGGGACACCACAAGCAGGAGTAATAACACCCTTGAGAAGAAATGAGAGTGCTTCTCCAAGCACACCACAAGGAGCAGATTTTAGTGCTTCTTCAAGCACATGTACACCAAATGAAAGAGGAACCAGATTCAAAAACTTAAGTGACATTTATGAGCAAGAGGCAGCAAATCAAGGTATGAACTCTGTATTTGCTTTATATTTTCATGTAGATGATCCTATTCATTTTGAGGAAGCTATAAAAGACAAAAAATGGATAGATGCTATGGATGAAGAAATGAATGCAATAGAGAAAAATAAAACATGGGATTTGGTTGAACTCCCAAAAGGTAAGGAAGTCATTGGAGTAAAATGGGTTTATAAAACCAAAAGCAATGTTGAAGGTAATATTGAAAGGCACAAGGCCAGACTTGTTGTCAAAGGTTACAAAAAGCAACATGGAAGAGATTATGAGGAAACATTTGCATTGGTTGCAAGAATGGAAACAATGAAAGAAGTGTTGTCCATAGTAGCACAAAACAAATGGAAGGTTTACCAAATAGATGTAAAATCAACATTCCTAAATGGAGTATTGATGGAAGAGGTTTATGTTGAACAACCTCTAGGCTATGAGAAAAAGGGCCAAGAGCGCAAAGTTTGCAGATTGAATAAAGCTCTTTATGGGTTGAAACAAGCACCAAGAGCATGGTACAATAGGAGAGATTCTTATCTACTAGAAAATGGTTTTGAAAAATGTGAAGGAGAACCCACATTGTACATCAAGGAGAAATATGGTAAGATGCTGATTGTTGTTTTATATGTTGATGATGTGATCTTTACGGGTAATGATGATTACCTCATTCAAAATTTCAAAACAAACATGAAAGATGAATTTGAAATGACTGATATGGGATTGCTGAAATAATTCTCAGGAATAGAAGTAGAGCAAAATGAAAATAAATTTTTTATCTCTCAAGCTAAATATGTAAATGAAGTTTTGGAAAGATTTAACATGCAGGATTGCAAGGCAGCAATTACTCCCACAATAATGGGATTGAAACTCAGCAAAGAGGACAACAGTAATGATTTTGATCCTAGTTTGTACAAGAGCATAGTTGGCAGCCTTATGTATTTGACTGCAACTAGGCCTGATATTATGCATGCTGTTAGTTTGATTTCCAGATTTATGGAGAGGCCAAAAGAAGCACATTGGCAAGAAGAAAAAGGAATTCTAAAGTATGTGAAAGGAACTAAGAGGTATGGTATTTTTTATACTACTTCAAAAAATTCTGAGTTAATTGGATATACTGACAGTGATTGGGCTAGAAGTATTGATGACTGGAAAATTACATTTGGTTATGTTTTTCATATGGGTTCAAGAGCTATTTCATGGGCTTCTAAAAAACAGCGTATTGTAGCATTGTCTACAGCAGAGTCAGAGTATGTGGCAGCTATAGCAGTATCATGTCAAGCAGTATGGATGAGAAGAATGTTGAGGAGTTTATGTCAAGAACAGGTAAAAGGCACAGTGATTTATGGTGACAATAGCTCAGCTATAGCATTGTCAAAGAATTATGTGTTTCACAAAAGAACAAAACACATAGATGCCAAGTTTCACTACATCCGAGAGCTAGTGAACAATGGAGAAATAATTTTGAAACATTGCAGAACTCAGGAGCAGTTCACTGATATACTAACAAAGCCATTGGGGCGGAAAATTTTTGAATATTTGAGGAAATTCATGGGTATGATAGATAACCCAGCAGTTGAACTTAAGGGGGAGTGTTGAAATGTTAATTTCAACTACAAGAATGTACATCTGCAGCAGAGGTTGTGCAGAAGCAATTTACGACTCTACAATAGCCTCTTTCTACTTTGATTTCATGGTTTAACCACAGTACCACACGCTTTCTATTTTGATGAATTTTGTTTCGGGCTTTATATCCCTTACAGTCCTAACAGGGTTGATCGTTTTTTGTTAACATGGCAACCAATTTTTTTTTTTGTATGCGCCAGTTTTTTTTATTTAAAGTTTGAATAGGGTCACATTGGAAGTGAACCCCATTTTCCAGCTCAATGGAGGCTGATCCACAGTCATCCAATCACAGGTTTTTGCGCATATTGAAGCCGAGTCAACCAAACCTCAAAACTGGACCCGAAGCAAGTTACAAATCAAATTTAATAATTTTTCGCGTAACAATTTGCCATGACGTCACAGGTCATTTTTGTTACGCGAATTTTGAATTTAAATCTGGTTCATAAAAGGTTTGAAATCCGATGGGGCCCAGTGCTGAGCAATCAAATGCCGTTCGCGTGGCGTTGGACCTTGGTGATGTCACAAGGATTTGTGACGTGAATTTCCATTGCAATACAGTTTAATATATTTGAAATCCAGGTCTATAGTTTTAAAGACTTTGGTTTAAGTTTGATGCATTGGTGTATAAGGCTTAAAACCTTATTACATTAAGTTTTGTTTTGTTTTATGTTATAAAATGCCACGCAATAAAAGTCTTTGGACTTTGGCTTTGTAATATTTATATACGAATATAAATATATATTATAAACTATTTAGTTTATAATATATATGTTCTATAGTTTGTTTTTAATTTTATTTTTTTAATGCTGCACCATATAAATGAAAAAGCCCGAAGGCTAATGTAATAGGAGACCGTGTGTGTATTCTGTGCCCGAAGGCAAAACAGAAAAACAGTGAGCACTATATGTGCATTTTAGAAAAAGACAGAGAGAGATAGAGTATTGAAAAACTCTGAGATTTTGTAAGCACTATGCAAAGAAAAGCACCATTTTGTAATACTTGTTATGTTAAAGGAATAGAAGTATTTTTTGTGCAATCTCTATCTATCAGCAAGCAAATTTTTTTTTTTCTCCATGTTAAAAGAGGAGAATTTCTATTCTCTAGTGTGTTCTGGAATATTCAGAAATTCCAACATTTCGCACACATGCCATTTTTGTCTTCTGGCGCGTATCGGAGAGGGGCGAGAAAATATCACTTTTCCTCGCAACCATTTGTGTTGTGTAATCCTTTACAATTTCTCCTCCTCCATTATAAGAAAGCCTAATGCAACATTCCTCCCAACAATTTGTGTTGTGTGATCCTCTGCATTTCCTCCTCCCTTGTAAGAATACCTAATTTGGCTTTCTACCTCTACCTCAATTTACTTACGCCTAGTAAGTTTTCTCCCTTACCTTCAATTTATCCCTTTCCTTTACACTCCTCTCTTTCCAATAAGAAAATTGGGTTCCTAATATTTGGTGGCTCATACCTATATAAGCAGGTTACTCCATCATTTACAACGCCATTACCATCGCCATGATTAAGTCTTTGAATGACTTTACAAAATCGGCAACACTATTCAATCGGCGTCCACACACACATACAAATTAAAACGATAATCAAGGCTTAGGAATCTCCACCATCTCCACCCATCCCAATTTTAGAGGCAATAATAAGAAGAATAAACAGTCATGGAATATGATTATATTGGTTACGATTGCACTCCTTGGACTCAACAGCTAAGGACAAAGAATAACTATGAACATCGGCTTGGCTGTTGTGGACAAAGAAATGATTACTCCCATGATGCTTTTCATAGCCACGACAATTGTTGTTCTTATAGGATGCCAAAAACGTAAACGAAGCTACAATCCTGTATTATAGGCGATGGAGAAAATTGGTCAACCTAGTGAAATTATTGAGATTCGATAGTTGTCCTGGGGCGAAGAATCTCAACAGTGTCATTAATAAGAACATCACAATAAAATGCCTATCTTCATAAAATTTCCACATTTTGGTTTCATTTTTTATCCATAGAGCAAGGTGAACACATTAAATTTGAGATATAGACCATGGAGAGATTAATATACCAAAAAATTAAAATGCCACTGCGACCAAGTTCGAATAACCAACCAACCTAAAACCCCACATTGGCGAGTCAGCTTGGCTAGCGCAAGTTTCCAAATCAAAAAAGTATGGTGAACATTATTTTCTATGCTATCAGCCCATTAATGCGGTGGTAGATACACTGTCCATCGTTAGATTTAAAATTGTTTAAATCTAACGGTGGGCAGTGTATCTGCCACCACATTAATGGGCCGATAGCATACGAAATAAGCATCACCCAAAAGTATCTCATGATGTCACAAAAGGTCAGGAAGGCTGCGAAAATTGTCTAATGCCCAGGTTGACTATTCAACCTAAGGCTGCAGTGTTTTCCAATAATGGAGGCTGGAAAATAATATGTAACTATAACATATAAGGTGGTTGGGATATTACAACATAACTCCATAGCTATGAAAATGAATTCAAAAACTACTTACAAGCATGCTTCATAAATGTAAATGAAAAATAAATATTAATATTATGAGTGTGAAAAAATATTTGGTATAAAGTAAATAAATGATAGTGATTGAATTTAATGGCTATGATTTAATTAAAAAATGATATTTGATTTTATAATTTAAAATTAGTTATTTAATTATATTGTATAAGATTTAGTAATTATGAATTGTAATATGATAGAGTTTTTACATATTTGTAAGAGAATAAATAATCTTAAAAATATTTTAAGATTATATTTAGTGATAATAATAATTTAAAGTAAAATTATATTAGAGTGCATCTATCGATTCTAGTGCCATTGATAAGGCTGTAGAAATTTTAATACAATTATGTATTTTCTGGATTTTTCTGATCTAACAATTATATGCCAGTGTTAAATACATAATCCTTCTACTAAAATATTTACGGATATTTAATCGCCAATTGCAAACACATGAAGAAAGATCATTCACACATAACACAGATGTTTACCGGGAAAGCACAAAGCTAAAACCCCCACTATCATATATTATGTATATATCATGGATCATGAAACAATCTCATACAAAACTCTACTCCAAGAGCTCTCAGTACAATATACAATTGTCTCACACTGTCACGCAAAAATTAGCAAATACATGCACCAATTTACTGCCTCCTAATAGGCTTGCCTCCACTACAATCCCTGGTGGTCAAGAACCTTTGAATGATTAATTCTAGACTTCCTTGACTATGAAATACTCATAGGCATATCCAATGTTTGTGTGGTTGCATGAGTGCACCCACTAATGTGACAACAGATAGTCAATTTGTCCCTTTCACCTATATCTCAACTGGGTCTCCACTGGATCTGACATGCATGTAGTTAACAGTAGTAAATATTCAGTTGCATGTGAGATCACTCCATGTGAATTAATTTAATATTTAATTCACTGATCTCTCACTAGTGTCTCTTTAGTTACAACTAGTTACAACTAGCACAACTGAGTTTAACTCACTTAACTGAGTTAAACTACTTAACAACTCACATAACTACACATCCAACTATGTTACAACTTTGTCTCACTCAGTTACAGCTATGTCCACTTGCATGTCCCATTGACCAACATTAGAACTCGAAATTCCTTTAGTCAACTGGTTTGCCACATTAGTTAATTGAAATCAAGTGCTTCAAGAGAATAGATTATTATTTATTGTCCAATTATTATTAAGAGATAATAATATTCGACATGCATTTTATTTTTAGACATGCAATCTATGAGCAGACTTCACACATGCATTCCAAAAATATAACTCCATCCATAAATAGAATTTTCTCAACCATCTATAAATATACTCTCACTGTAAATAGAATTTTCTCATCATTTTAAAAATAGACATACTCCTAAAAATAGCTTGTGTGGGCCCCACCTAGTGTAGGTGCTTAATTTTCACTAGGATCAAGGATGTTGTTTCCAGATTCCAATTTCACTGTTTCTTGTTGCAACATTCAACAAAGGCTCATGAGTACCTCATACGGAGGGGAGAGATCCCTCCTACCGTAGCGTCGCCACTAGAGAATCTAATGGAAAAAACATTGCAGATACAATAGCACTAACTCTACTGGTGGAGAAGTTATGGAAGCCCAATGGCAAAGCTGACTTAGAGGGTAATTCCTACCCAGAGCAATGTAGAAGTCGCTATTTTTTATCCCGGAAAATGAACTAGAGAATTACAGGAAATACATGAAAGATCATGTTTTGATCTATAAGTTCATACGAATTTGTCCATTGGAAATAGATCTAATCAAGTGGATGCAACTGAAATGGGATTCAAAAGGCCATATTGATTTGAAATTAGTGCAAGAGGTTTCTTAACAGTCATATTTACTATCTTTGAGGATAAAGAGAGGATCCTCGAGAATGGGACTTACTTCTATTATAATGCAAGCCTTTTTATGTAGTTCTGGGAGGAATGTTACAACCTAGATTAAGAGCAATTAATGGCTACCCCAGTATGGTTTTGCCTCGTTTCCCTACCAGTAGACTTATGGGATCTTGAAATTCTAGAATGGATTGGCAACTCCATCGATAGATTCGTCAAGGTAGCTGTCTCAACTCGACAAGGGAAATATACGTCATACGCTTGAATCTATTTTTATATGAATATCACATAAGGCTTCTAGAATCTATAACACTGGAATACCAGGACGAGGTGTGGCAACAACCATTTGATTACGAGTCTATCCCTTTTTTCTGCAGATGACATCATGAATACGGGCACCTATTTAAGACATGTCCTCCAAATCAAGTGGAAGTGGTGGAAGCAACAGGGCCAAAAGAAGTATCACAGTCGCAAGAGGAAAATGACGGCTTTTAGGAAGTATCTTACAAAAAAAGAACCACAAAACCTACTCAGATAAACCCAACAACTCATTCACGGAGAAATCCAGACAATCAAAATAGGTTTGGGGTTTTACAAGAAATCGGGGAAATCTCAAAAGAGGTCGTGAAAGGAAAGGAAGATTATTCGAGGGTTATACCAAAAAAAAATCCTAAGCTGAAAATAAAGGCACAAGAGGAACCAACTAACAAGGAGGCATCTAAGCCTACCATGGAGAAAAAAATATGGAGATCGATGGGGAAAAGTAAGACTTAAGCTCTGAATAGAAAGTCCTGGAGCTGTTATTTAATGAATGGTGAAATCTGGACAAGTGACTCATACCTGAGGATAAAAAAAGTTTATAGCAGGAGATTTTCTAGCAATATCAAGCTAAAAAATCTCAAAAACAACCAGATCCACATGACCCACCAGGTTCTCAAATGGGTAGTAACCACGAGAAAGGAGGAACAAATGGGGCTAAGATAATCTACAAGAGTCAATAAAAATGGTTGGGGACTTGCTGGTAAACTCAGGGGGGGTGGTGCCTCTTTCGGTGGTGTTCCACCAACTTAATAAATTGTCTCACTAATTTTTCTCTTCTAGAATGTAAGAGGCCTCAACAGTCAAGGTAAACATCGATACCTGGAGGATAGATTAAAGAAGGACAAGCCTAGTATAATGATGCTCCAAGAGCCCAAGGTGTCTGAATTCAAGCTCAAATCAATCATTAGATCAATGCAGATAGGGTATGAAGTGATGACAGAGGATGACAAAGGTGGTGTAGGAGGCTTGGCAGTCCTATGGAATCCCTATGAAATCATTTTTGACAATTAGTTGAGTATGCCCTATCTTATATCGGGTCGCTTCTAAAATATAGGCTCTAGGGATTGGGTGCTACTCTAAAATGTCTTTGGGCCTCACATTCCAGGTGAGAAAGTTGCTTTCCTCCAAAATACAGGAAAGCTTAGGAATATATACCTATATGAGTTATGGATCATCGCGTGAGACTTCAACCTCATTACATCACTGAAGGAAAAAAAATAAGGGATTAGACGGCAAGATCCAGAGATGGAGGCATTTCGAGGTCTAATTTCTGACTTGAAAATGGTAGATATTCCCACAAACAATGACATATTTACGTGGAACAAACGACGAGGGGGTCAAAATCAGGTAGGCTCTCGCCTAGACATATTCTTGATGTCATAAGTCCTTATAAGTAAAGATATATTCTTCAAAGCTTCAATACTTCCATGTTTGGGGTCAGATAACTTGCCAATCCAGTTTTAAATGGATCTGAAGTTGGCTCCTAGAAATCGTCCCTTTCAGTTTGAGTCCTTTTGGCTCTAGGTCCTCTCCTTCTTGGGAAAACTTGAAATATGGTGGAAATATTTCTTGGTACAAGGCATAAATTATATTCATACTTTCAAAATTAGGAAGAAAGAGCTTAAAAATAAGATAAACGATTGGAAAAAATGGAGTTTGGGAACATTATGAAAGAGCAACACAAACTCCAAGAACGCATGCACCACATCCAACAATGACTAATTACAGAAGGAAAAACTAAATATCTTGAAACAGAGGATGGTAAAAACCTTACCCAACTCTAAGAAAGAAGAAAGCAAGAGGAAATCCTCTGGAGAAAAAAATCTCAGATTTAGTGGCTCTGAGAAGGAGAAAGAAATGCATGTTTCTTTCATAAAGCCATGATCCAACATCGCCAACAAAATATAACCTTCTCATTGAAATATTATATAGGGAATCAACTGGTTCAACATGAGGATATGGAAAATATCTTGGTATATCATTTCCATACCCTCCTATCTAAACATGACCATGACATATTTGAAGCCATCTAGGGCATCATAAGAACTATCCCTTATCTGGTGAGCAGAGACCAAAAATTGGCACTCATGCGAACCATTACCATGGAAGAAGTTGAAGAAGTGGTTAAGGGGATGGCTCAAAACAAAGTGCAATGACCAGAAATATTTGCAGTGGAGTTATTTCAAGCAACCTAGCACTTCATGGGCCCTGATATCCCAGGGGTAGTAGAGTAATCTCGATGATCACAATAGGTAAATCTGGCTCTGAACTCCACCTTTCTTGCTTTAATACCTAAATATGCTTAGTCTGAGGAGCCTAAGGGTTATCGGCCGATTTATTTATGTATTTAATACATAAAATCATTACCATGATCATGGTTAAGAGATTGAAACCTTTGTTTCCAACTTTTATTTCCCTAGAACAAACTGGGTTTGTTCATGGCTGTCATATCTTGGATGGTATAATCACTTCTCAGGAAGTGGTTCACTCTCTTAAACATCTCAAATCTAAAGGAATTCTTATCAAACTGGATCTCTCAAAAGCTTATGATCATCTTAGTTCGCCCTATCTTATAAGCGTTTTGAAAGCCTTTGGTTTCGGGTCTCAGTAGATAGCCTGGGTTTCCTCCCTCATCTTTTCCACTATATTTTCAATCCTTATCAATGGCTCCCTGTCGCGAACCTTTAACCCCTCCAGAGGGCTGAGGCAAGGTGACCCTCTCTATCCCTCGCTCTTCATCTTTGTTGTGAAAGGCTTGGGTCATTATATTAAATCTATTTTCCATCCAGATTCTCTTCGCAACATTCATCTATGGGGTAATGACATCCCTCTTACTCATCAAAAAAATTTATGGTATTATGCTTTTATACCATGTATCTCTTCGAGAAGCTAGAGTTATCAAATATATTATTTTTTATTTTATGCAACCCTCTGGCACCTTGATCAACAATGATAAATCTAATATTTTCTTCTTTAATACCTAGGCTCCTACCTAGTCTTTTCTTGCCTGAATTTTAGGATTTCGTATTGGATCCCTACCCTCCAAATACTTAGGCATTCCCCTTCTACTAAATTCTCTCAGAACTTCATGCTGGAAGAACCTTTTGGACCATATCCAAACTCATCTTCAGAGTTGGTCATTTTGGGCCCTGAGTATTTCTAGTAGAGTGGTTTTTCTCGAGGTCATGCTCTAATCCATGTTGATCTATCAACTTTTTGGTTTGGTTGTGCCCAAATAATCACATGTTAGTATGGTGAATATCTTTAAAAAAAAATTATGGTGAGGGGCCTAGGAGGTGAAATAATGGGCTCTCATCTCCTTGAAAAGTATCACCAAACCCAAACTTGCTGGGAGTCTTTGGCTCCGAGAGCCTTACATTCTGAATCAAGTTTTGGGGGCGAAAATATGGTGGAGATGGATACAAGGTGGGAAATATCTGTGGAGAACCATATGGACAAAAAATATCAAATTCCCATCTCACTTGAAGATCTATTAATAGCCCAACATATCCTGAAAGGGTCCTCAATCTTGAATTTGGCATCGACCAATAGAGATCTTATATGATCCCATACACTTTTGGAAATTTGGGATGGAATATGAGCTCTCAGCTGGAGAGACTCGTGGCAATAGAGAGGCAAAATCTTCAACCGACATGATTTGACAAATCTCTTTCTCTATACAAATAGTCAAAACTACATAATAGTGGAGAAGTACTGAAAAACCTCTCTAAACACAACTTGGACATAATGGAAGGAGAAACAATATTGGCCTAACCCCCCAAATTCTGACCAATGGAAGTTGGTGGATAGCAAACTACAATCCAGAAAGTTGGCCATACTTGAAGGCCCTGATATTCTTTGGTGGGGCTACACAACCAAAGGAATGTTTACCATTAAATAATCCTATAGGTTAGTCACTGAAGAGCCTCAAGATCATGGCAATCCCATGTGGAGAAAAATTTGGATGATACATTTATGGCCAAAAATTTCTTATTTCCTTTGGCTAGGGTGTCGGTGGCAAAACCTCACTCACGATCAGCTTCGAAAAATAGGGGTTCGGGGTCCCTCATTATGTATGTTGTGTGAATCCAATAATGAAGATATGGAATACCTTATAAAACTATTCCCCTTTGTGGACCAACTCTGGTGTAGCATGGCTCATCTATTTTTCCAACTAGATTGTGACATTACCAATATAAAATGCTCTTTAGAAATGTGGAGAAACGGGCTCTTCTCCGTTCTTGTCCTAAACTGAGCTTGGAACATTGGCCTTGGTTTCCTTATATGGGCACTTTGGAAGGAAAGGAATCGAAAGGTATTCAAGAACCATCGCCTCTCACAATTGGAATTATGGGCCAAGATCATCCAAAACATACGAGAAACAATCCTAGTTGAGAAATTGCATCGAGATGATTGGTAGGTTGTGCCTCACGAAGACCAAATTCTAATAGATCTTAATCTTGCTCCTTAGATACTGGCTCCGTAATCTCGGAATATCTTAGTATCTCGTTGATTCTCTCCATCAAAATTTTCAGTCCCTCATTCAGACTTCCTTAAGCTCAATTTTGATGGGCATCCAAGGGTGACACCAGGGATGTGGCTTTTAGAGGCCTCTTTCGTGATTCCAAGGGCTAAGATCTGTGCATTTGATTGTGGCTATGTAAGCAATAATGAGGTTGAATTCAATGCGGTAAAGCATGGACTACTCATTGCAAGCTGAGAAGGATTAAGAAAGCTATTGGTGGAAGGAGATTTAAATATGGTCATTGAGGTACTCAAAAGTCTAAAACGGGGCACAAATGGGAAAATATTAGCCATTTATGGCTAACAACCCGTCTCGTGCAAGATATACATGCTCTCCTTCCATTTTTTGAGTATATTATCCCCTCGCATGTTCTCAGAAAGGGAAATAAGGCTATCAACTTCCTAGGTAATTGGGGATGCTCTCATATGGGTACAATTCTTGATGCCCCTTGGACAACCAATCACCCTAGATATTTAGAACCATTGGTCCTGATTCTAGCTCAGGATTGTCACCATAACTAGGAACATGTTGAATAAAATAATCAAGATCCTCGATCGAGGTGTGTACTAGTTCACCTTCCCACTTGGGACTCTCGTTAATGGAGATTAGATGGGGGATAATGTGGAAGGGAGGCTCCAACAGATGCATGATATGTGTGATCAGGTTGATGTGATGGGAGGAGCCGTGGGAGAGATTAAGGAGGGATTTAAATATTGTCAAATGATACCCCTCCAGGTGGTGAATGTGTGTACCTCATTTCATGCAATTGTGTTGTGGTATATTGTGGTCTCGAGAGCTGCAAGGAGGCATTTGGGCTCACTTTTGGTGGCAAGCTCGAGAGGGAGCCTTCGCATGTGGGAGGACATCTACGTCAGCTTCATGGCATTGGTAGCATGTATGTCTCGTTTCTTTTTTTAATCCCTACCCCTGACATACTGTTATTGTGAATGTTGCCTGTAAGATTTCTACCCCCTCCTGTGAATGGGTGACTACACAATTTGGTGTGTCTATTCGTCTGATGACCATGTCTGTGTGGCTCAATTTTATCTTGAATTTTTTGTTTCTAAGTCGATATCCATTTTTATGGTATCTTACTGATCTAAATGAAAATGTATGGTATAATTTGGACTCCTTGTCTACGCGAGAAGAATTTTACGCATGGTTGGAATGGATTTTTCTATTTTGGCTAAAATTGATTTTGAATATACTTTGCATGTTGTCGTTACTAGTTTTACAATACGTTGATGTATTTTTATATGGGAAGTGGCCTGAGGAGCAGCCAAGTAGCTCTTCCCCCAAGTGGAGATAGACCCACTTTGGCTTATATTTGTTTCGTGCAATGTTTGAGCACAAGGTGTTGGTAATTGGAGGAAAGTGGCAAAGGAGGTTGGTCGTCCTGACCTGCTATGCTTTCACATGGCTTAGGTCTAATGTTATTTGATTCCTACTCTTGTTATATGTAACTATATCATGTTCTACTAACTTGAGATATTTCTCAGTGTACGATCCATGGGTCTTTGTTCGATTTGCAATTTGGTTAGACAAGTATATTGTAGTTCAATGGAGGTTGACGAAAATTTCTAGGCCATCCATGGGCACAGGCCCGTCAACAGCTAGGGGTTGTGGGCCAACCTGAAAGAATGGGTCCCGAGGGGGGCGAGGAGCATCCTCGTCACAACCGTCAAGGAGAAGTGGACAGAAATCAAATTATTAGCATATTAGCATCGTGGCTCAAGCATATACAAGAAGCACTCCTGAGTATGTGAGGTAGATAATTGCGGGTTGGAAGGTTGGCCTTAATCAATGGGATGAGCAGGAGATATAGATGGAGGAATGGTGTTTTTTTGTCCCTGATCAAGGTCACACTCATGGCAGGCTCACTAAGTAAAACCATACAATCTATCTCTATTGGATGATGAAGAGCATAGTAGCTAGAGCTATTATATATGAACGCAACAGGTTCCATTAAATCTAATCTCGGGTTTCATGAAATTCAAAAGGAATTGCAACTTGTCCAATTTGAAATTTAGCAGGAGAATGTCCATCTAGGTCATATTGAGAAGCACATTCAATGCCCTCCTCAATCATAAATACCAGGTTCTAGTGCAAAGGACCCAGCTCTAGTGGAGTCCTCAGATGACTAATATTTAGTTATTTCCTTTTTGTTAAATTTTGATGATGCATATGTCGATTAGTAGTACTTATGTTGGCATGTTAAGGGTGAATTGAGTTCTAGACATTCAGGCCTATAAGGCTGAGTATGATAGGCTTAAGAACCTCAAATTTTGGATGTCTTATAATGTGTTTTGATGGACAAAAAACCTGATTTCTCAATGGGCAGGTTGAGGCTACGAAATGTCTTTTATGGATGTAACCTGCTTTGAAAATGAATGAATGAAAGGACCTACTAAGATTACAAAAAAAAAAAGAAGATGATATTTAGTGGTATAAAGGCCGAGTTTGATTAAAAGATTGATTATATGGTAGTAGATTAAAATACTATTTTAGCATTAATTTTACATTTAACTCTAACACCAGGGATAAAATATAAGATGATTATGACATGGTG
Organism: Pinus albicaulis; assembly: GCA_034641835.2. Lineage (NCBI taxonomy): Eukaryota > Viridiplantae > Streptophyta > Pinopsida > Pinales > Pinaceae > Pinus > Pinus albicaulis. The sequence continues at coordinate 590,102,018 of CM076578.1, read as the reverse complement.
AATATAACCTAGGAAAAAATATGCATATCCTCATAAAATATTCAAAAAAGTCACATGTTTACTTACCATGACATACATGTTTCTAAGAATTCATCTCATACCAGACTTTTAAGTTCTACCTCAACAAATTTGAGCAAAGAGTAGAATTCCCATCACTTTGAACACGAGTATGTTAACAGGTAGTCCTATCATTCCCACATTTCATCACATTCTAGTACTGAAATAGCTAAAATTCTCTCAAGATTCCAACCTTTATAAATATAATGTCTCAAGTGATCACTCTAAATTTTTTTTTTCTCTTCCAAGGAGGAAGACAGAGAAATAAGGGATAAGGCCAAGTAATGAAGTCATCATGATTGAAAGAGACCTAGAAATAATGTTCACAATTCCTTGAACCTTAATGAGATAGTTGTGCAACAATAAATAGTTGATATGCGTATAAAAATATATATAATGATTTACAAATTTACATGTATAAAAGCTCTAAATTTATTTACATTAAAATAATATAAATAATAAAAAAATAAAAATAAATTAAATTAATTTAGTTTTAATAAATAATATAATCATTAATAAAATAATAAATTATAAAACTATTATACATGCCTGGTTTTACTAATCATAAAAAACTGGTTTTACCATTATAAAAGAACTTTAAATTAAAGTATGAAAACCTTTCCTTGTAAATTTCAATTATGAAAAGTTTGCTTTACTAATAATAAAATACTTTAAATTAGAGTATGAAAAGCTTTCCTTATAAATTTTTTAAAAAATTCTCTACTAACTCGTGCTAACTCATTCACATTAGTATTTTTGGTATAATATTGTCTAAACATAAATTAAAATCTTACATATTATATTTGGTTCATGTTAATGGTTTTTATTTTAATGTCAGAAATTAAAATCTTACATATATTTGGTTCATGTCAATAGTTTTTATTCTAATGCCAGATTTCAATAGTGGAGCATATATAGAGACAAACTCATGTTTGATGGTAATTTTAAAATCTCTTTCATCATATACATGCAGATGTTTTTCAATTACTTCGCATGTTAATGGCCCCATATTTTGGCATATAAATAGTTACTATGTAATATCAGTCATTTTTCCCAAGTAAAATGAAATCCATGTCTTAAATCTACCCATGGCACGACCTTTACCAAAATACTTCATTCTATTGCCGAAATTTAAACCCCTTGGTATGATTCGGATTACTAAAATGTGTCATTGTAACTTTGAAACTTTTTATCAAGGTTTTAGTATCATCATCCACCTCTAAAATTATATGAGATAAAAAAAAAAAAAATTAAAAAAATTCAATTTAGGTTAAGATAAAGTTTATAAATGTTAGTAAACCGATAACACAGGTTTTTTATATGAATTAAAAAATATATATATAATAAAAAGGATAATATCATTATAAATTTAGTTATGAATATTTAATTTATACAAGTTTAGACTTCAATTTGTTCATGAAAATGGAGGTCGGTCGTGAAAGAGTAAATTTTTTTTTTTTTTAATAAATAATTTAAAAAATACTATAACATATAAAAAAAATTGAAAGAAAGTATTTATATATATGTTTTTTATATGGTGGGAAAGTCTATTATAATTTAGTTGTCAAATTAATCGTAAGGATAACCATTTCTCGCTGTTATCAGCAAATGCAAGATGACTCATCATTTTTATTCAAGGAAAACCAAGCTATTGAAATAATCAACTGCTCCTGTTAAATAGCTTTAAATCTTGAGTGTTAATCTGTTTCCTTCCGTCCAAAAAAAATATCAAACTTTTAACCAAACAAAAATAATTTTGTAAAAAACCTTTTATATATATAAAAGATAAAAAAACATTTTATACAAATTTTAAGTAAATAATATAAAAATAATAATAATAAGAGAACATTACAATGTTTAAACTATATGGAATCATAATAAACGAATAAAAATTACAATGGCCATGATCTCGCATGATACATGATATCTAACTCATCATTGCAAATGTTTTTCTTCACTACAATGTCGCAGAAAGATTGTGGAGTAGGTATGACTAGACCTGCATAAGGATGGCAGAATAATATTTCCAGCCGGAGTAGAGTAGGTATGACTAAACATTGAAGGAGATTATAATATTTCCATCCGGAGTAGAGTAGGTATGACTAAACATTGAAGGAGATTATACTTCGTCGGGAGACTTTATACCTTCACAAAGTTAGGTGCACCATCATTTACTTCCAACTTTCTCTTTCACTTTACTTTTATGTTGTGATATAATTTAATAATATTTATTATTAATAATTTTATGATATAAAAATGATTGCAAACAAAATATCATAATACAAATTAAGTAAAATTATGTGTATCAATATTTTACAAATTATATGAAATTATATGTTTCAATTATACATATTTATTGATACCGAGTTAAAATAGGGTATTTCTAAACAAAGTATTAGTTGTAAAAAAAATTATATTTAATTTGTCACTATGAAATGTGATGACTATATTTTTATTGTAAATATCTATTACTATTATTATTTTGGCATTCATTTTTATTTTAAAGTAATTAATAATTTGTTTAAAGTAAGAGATGTTTTTGAAAACAATATTTATATTTTGGTAATAACACAAAATTATATCAAATAAATCCAGTGAAAAAGAATAATTAATATATAAATATGTTAAATTCAAATATTAAAGAGAAGACATCATTATTTCAGATTTAATTAATGATTTAATTTTCTTTTCCTAGTGTGATCTTGACTTTTAAAGTTTTGGAATGTATATATAATCTACTCCCATCTAGATGTGATCTTGACTTCTAAAGTCTTGGAATGTGTAGATAATCTACTCTCATTTAGATTTGATTGAACTTGATCTCTAAAAAAAAATACATATTCTTAATCATTGAATCTATTCGAGTTGTATGACCTCTTAAAAAAAAATATTATCCAAAGATGAGTCCAACATTATAATACACAAGAAATTCCATTTCAAGAAGGTAATATTGAAACTAAGAATAGATATATGTTTTATATTGAAAGTAAGAATAGATGTATCCTAAAACACAAGATGAGCAATTTATTTTTGTATGTTACATAAGTAATGGGTGACAAAGGAAATTCGTATTTGACATTTATTATTCATTATTATTCTTAAAAACTAAATTTATTACATGAATGACCTTTGATATTTATTATTCATTATTATTTTCAAAAACTAAATTTAAAGTTTAAAATTTGTTAAATTAATAATGAAAATATGTAACTTCAAAAAATATAATATAAAGGTAAAAATCTTAATAATTATTTTTATTAAAAAATTTAATCACTAAATAAATAAAAATAATTTCAACCATGTCAAGTCTCACTAGCACAACCAGTTGAGGATGAGCCTCCTCACAAAGGTGACTCAAGATCAAACCTCGTAGAGGTTGTTGTGTGAAACAAGTTAAACCCAATTAGCTTGGTGTTGGTGTGGCTTGAGACAAGTTAAATCCAAATATCTTGGTGTTGGTGTAGCTTGGTGTTGGTGTGGCTTGAGTGATTTTGATGAGCCTACTTAGAAAGGTGACCCAGGATCAAACCTCGCGGAGGTTGTTGCATGAAACAAGTTAAACCCAATTAGCTTGGTGCTGGTGAGCCTCCTCAAAAAGGTGACCCAGGATCAAACCTCGAGGAGGTTGTTGCGTGAGACAAGTTAAACCCAATTAGCTTGGTGTTGGTGTGTCTTGAGTGATTTTGATGAGCCTCCTCAAAAGGTGACTCGGGATCAAACCTCGCGGAGGTTGTTGCGTGAAACAAGTTAAACCCAATTAGCTTGGTGCAGGTGAGCCTCCTTAGAAAGGTTACCCAGGATCAAACCTCGCGAAGGTTGTTGCGTGAGACAAGTTAAACCCAATTAGCTTGGTGTTGGTGTGGCTTGAGTGATTTTGATGAGCCTCCTCAGAAAGGTGTCGAGGTTGTTGCATGAGACAAATTAAACCCAATTAGCTTAGTGCTAGTGTGGCTTGAGTGATTTTGATGAGCCTGATCAGAAAGGTGTCGCAGAGGTTGTTGCATGAGACAAGTTAAACCCAATTACCTTGGTGCTAGTGTGGCTTGAGAAATTTTGATGAGCCTCCTCAGAAACGTGACCTAGGATCAAACCTCACAGAGGTTGTTGCGTGAAACAAGTTAAGCCCAATTAGCTTGGTGTTGGTGAGCCTCCTCAAAAAGGTGACCAAGGATCAAACCTCGTGGAGGTTGTTGCATGAGACAAGTTAAACCCAATTAGCTTAGTGTTGGTGTGGCTTAAGTGATTTTGATGAGCCTCATTAGAAAGGTGTCGAGGTTGTTGCATGAGACAAGTTAAACCCAATTAGCTTGGTGCTAGTGTGGCTTGAGTGATTTTGATGTGTTGTGGAGGTTGTTGTGTGAGACGAGTTAAACCCAATTAGCTTGGTGTTGGTGTGGCTTGAGTGATTTTGATGTGCCACGGAGGTTGTTGTGTAAGACAAGTTAAACCCAATTAGCTTGGTGCTGGTGTGGATTGAGTGATCTTAATAGCTTAGATCGTGACTTCTCAAGCCATAGGTCAAACCTGTGATAACTCATACCACTTGATATATATATATATATATAATCTTTGAAAATTTCAATAAATATTTATAACAAATCATAATTAATTAATTTCATATAAATTTAATCTATTTTTAATTTAATAATTTGAAATTTTCCAATAAAATTAAAATAAATAATAATAAATTAAAAAGAAATTCAACCATCTAAATTTAATCTTTGAAAATTTCAATAAATATTTAAAACAAATAATAATTAATTAATTTCATATAAATTTAATCTATTTTTAATTTAATAATTTGAAATTTTCAAATAAGATTAAAATAAATAATAATGAATTAACTTCATATAAATTTAATTTATTCTTAATTTAATATATATTACACACTTATTAACCCAATTGATTATTTCCATTAATTTAAAACGAATTAGACCTCCGAGAGCTTGTGTTAATGAAAGCAACGTTTTTTCAAAGTTTAGGTAGGTGTATGAAGTTTCTCAAATTCAGTTCATAATTCTCCTTCGTCCTTGTTTGGGAGTCATGGTGACAATAGACCATTTTATAATTAAGTTAGATTATAATAATAATATTTGAGAATATAAAGAATTATTATAATATAATAAATTTAGTTGTGGTGATATGGATTGTTTAATAATGTAAATATTTACATATGGATTCATATAGGGAAAATTTTGTCTAGAGATTCTAATTTATTTAATTGGAAAAATGAATTGTTCACCACTCAATCTAATATTTTTTTGGCATTTTTTTTTTTTTTTTTGTTTGGCATTTTCATGTAATTCTAAAAAAAACCATAAGATGTAGATTCAAACAAAGTACTAATTGAAACAAAGTATGATTGTTTGGTGTACTTTAACTATTTTATATTTTGATTTTTAAATTAGAATTTCACATTATAACTTTGGTGTATTTTAACTATTTTATATTTTGATTTTAACAAAATTCTATAAATTATAAAAATTAAATCTATAATTTTAACAAAATTCCAAAATTCATATATATATATATATATATATATATATATATATATTCAAATATTTCAAACAAAAGAAATGGAAAATCTTAAATTTCTAGGAGACTATTTGGTGATTGAAGAGGAGGGTGATTTGGTTAAAGGAGGATGACAGGAATAATAGGAGGAACACGAATACTATTTGGGAAATAAAAACAGGATGTGGGGACTAAATATACTCCACTTCGGAGATATAGAAGGAGGTGGTGAAATTCTTTGAGAATTTAAATTCAACTCAAGGAGGAGTTAGAATTGAAGACCAATTGTGGTGGATTGAGGAGTACCCATGCATGTTTAATGAAAGAGATAATGAGTACCTTTTCCGACCAGTTACAGGGGAAGAAATACATTATGTCTTGAAATATTTCTCTAAGGACAAATATACAGGACCTGATGGATGGATTGTCGAACTATTTTTACATTTCTTTGATCTGATGAGCTAGGATCTACTTGAAATGGTGGAGGAATCTCGTATAAAGGGACACATTATTGGTTCCATAAACTCTACTTTTCTCGCTCTCATCCCTAAGTCATCACATCCTAAATAATTTCAGGATTTTGCCCCATTTCCCTGTGTAATATCACATACAAACTCATTTCAAAAGTGATAGTTGGTCGCATACAAAATAAGCTCTCAGAATGAATATCTCGAGAACAATTTGGCTTTCTTACGAATAGGTTGATTGACGACACTATTTCGACTAACCCAGGAGTGCTTACACTACATTCCTACAAGGAAGATGAATGTTGTTATTTTGAAATTGGACTTACATAAGGCATACAATTCAGTTGACTAGGCTCTTCTTCGCATTATTCTCATTAAGGTGGGCCTAGATGTCCACATTACAAATTAGATCATGGTTTGTGTCACCATCGCCAACTTTGTTGTCATTATAAATCGATATCCTTCTAAGTTCTTCCAAGCGGGTAGAGGACATAGATAGGGGTGCTCTCTCTCACCATTACTTTTCATCCTCGTCATGGATGGTATCAATCTAAAGATTAAGGCGGTTAGAAGTGTGGGCTCTTTCAAGGGTATTATAATGGCAGAAACTGTGAAGATTACGCACCTATTCTTTGTGGACAATGCACTCTCCTTCGGACTGACTTTGTTTTAACAATGGAAAAATCTAAATGTTATGATTAAGAGGTTTGGCGAAGCCTCGGGTCTGACTACTAATGGAAACGAATCCTTTATTCTATATTAAAATGGGGTGACACAAGAGATAATAAACATTGCTCAGTTATTTGGCATTGGAATGAGGAAGATTGAGGAGGGCATGACTTACTTAGGTTTTCATTTGAAAACAAACAACTATAAGATTCGAGATTGGTCATGGCTTATGGAGAAGTTTAAGCATAGGATGGACAGATGGACTCACATGTGGCTCTCATTGGGTGGGAGATATACTCTGATCCGATCGGTTTTACAACAATTTTCGGTATAGTAGTCCCATTTATTTGCTTTACCGAAAACTATTTTGAAAGTTGAAACATATTCGATCCATTATACCTCGTTTCCTTTGGACTTGGTACAGAGAGAACAATAAATATCATTTGGTAATATGGATAAGGTTGTAAGACCTAAGGAACTTGGAGGATGGGGATTACTTGATCCAAGTTTTTTGGATGGGCACTTTTGATAACGTCGTTATGGAGAGCAATTTTTGGTCACAGTATTTGGCGAGACACTATCAAATATAAGTACTTGAGGTAGAGGGACTTTATGGAATGGTTCAAAGCGGGTGATATTGGAATTAAAAAGGGTTCCTTCAGTTGGATGAGCTTTCAAAACATAAAAGGATGGTACCTGCAACTTATGAGATGGTCTTTTGGATCGGGTTCAAATATTTTGATTGGCATTGATAACATAGTTGGATCTAGGCCATCTCTTTCTCTCTGGGAGGATCTCATTTCCAATCGACACTCTAGGGGATATTTTTTTCGATATTCTCGCGAAATGGCGCTTTCGGGTCCCAATCACCAATTTTGATTTCTCTTAAAACCGGAAACAAACTTAACGAAGCAACCATTAAACATATAGGTACCCACTAAAACTCCTGATATTACGCGTTGGAATTGGAACTCAAATTATTTTATGGTTCTGTTATTTGTGAGCGTTTTCATTCGTGTCTTGGAAACCTGCCACGATTTGCATTGAACTAAAAAAAATCGAAGAAAGAAAGAGGAAACAAATATTTAGTATAGGTTTACCTAAAAGAGACGTCTTGTGTACTCCAAGATGGAGCGGGCCCTTCCGTTCCTTGTGATATAAAACATAATCATCGTTGTTCCTAATATTGCGGCTTATAAAAAAAACGCGGCTTATAAAAAAAACGCAAAGCGCAAATTGCGGTGCAGCAGGTGGGGAGTGCAAGGTCAGAAGTCAGAAATTCATCGATGACTGGCAGGCAGTGATACACATCACATCAAAGTTTAAAATAATGATAAATATAAAACATCATATAAAATATACTATTAATTCAACATCACTGTATTAACTGATTACTTTAAAGAATTATATTGTTGGTTGCAATTTGATTCAGTTTTGGTCTTCTATATGTTGGTTTAAATTTTACTAAGTTTTGATGGTTAAGATATTTGGAAGTATACTCCATTTACAAAGTTATTTACACATTATTATATTAACGGATTACTTTAAAGGATAGTTAGTTAATATATTTAGAAGTATATTTCATTTACAAAGTTATTTCTACATTACTGTATTAATGGATTATTTTAAAGACTTATATTTATTTCTACATTACTATATTAACGGATTATTTTAAAGAATTATATTATTTGTTGTAAGTAACGGATTACTTTAAAGAATTATATTGTTTGTTGTAATTTTGATTCAGTTTTGGAATTATATTGTTTGTTATTTATTTTGTTTCAATTTTGAAATTATATTGTTGGTTGTAATTTTGTTTCAGTTTTGGTCCATCTTTTATATGTCAGTTTAAATTTTACAAAGTTATTTTGTTTAGACTATAATGACAATTAACAAAATTTATAATTTGTTCTAATTTGAGTTTGTGAGAGTTGGGTTTGGTTGTTAATTTGTTCTTGAGTTGAGTTGGATATGGTTTTGGTTTTGACAAAGTTTCTTTTAGATTATAATAATAATTAATAAATTTCATAATTTGTTCTCAATCTTGTTCTTGATCTTAATGTGTGAGAGTTAGGTTTGGTTGTTAATTTGTTCTTGAGTTTAACGAGAGCTGGGTTTGGTTTTGGTTCAATAAGTAAATTTATAACATGATTGATTTATAACTAATGCATAAATGAGGTTGTGAATTAAAAAAAAAGTATTTTTTTTCTTAGGAATTTGATATTAAATACCACTTGTTTGAAGTAGAATTCAAAGTAATAAAAGTTCCTTCAACCATTAAATATTTTGAAGACAATAACCAGAAGATTCATGTCAAGAATCAA